>CM060978.1:61073420-61243420 GCA_030765065.1 Deroplatys truncata | reverse complement strand
AGCCCAAAATCTGAGGTCTACTCATCAGAAATACTCATCAGCTTATAGCGGTGTTATCTTTGGGTTGGTATTACTTTTGGTTGTTACATTACATTCACACACGCATTAATACTTTCAGTGACTAAGGAGGATGGAAAATAATCTTAGCTAAAGAAAAATGCCCACCCTCCAGCCGGGAATTGAAACCTGGACCTCTGATTTGAGAATTAGCACTAACCACCGGACCACAAAGGCAGTTTATTATTATTATTATTTATATTATTATTATTCGGAGCGACCAAATCATGTATTTTACATAACTGCAAGATTTAGAAGTTTCACTCGTGGGTAGCCAGTGGGTTTGTTGGTTGCTTCCTAAGTGACGTGATGACACAAACATTTTGCCCAATGTGGCGATGCAATGGCAACCTTGACATGGGGTGGGTGGTGCAGATGGCGAGGGTGAATCTCACCAGGGTATCAAATGTACGATGATGGATCCCCCCCTATTGCAGCAGATGCAAATATTTTCGTTTCTTTGGAAGGAAATTAGCGCAGGGTTTCGCGTGTCTGTGAATATGTTGTGTGAATTACCAAGGGTGGGGGAGGAAGGCAGATCAAACATCACATTACATTATGCTGTGAATACAATTGGAGGGGAAGTTCCCACGTAGAGAGGGGAGGGGTCTGATATTTTGACCTCCCTTGCTTCCTTTGAACGTCAGGCAGCCTTTCCATTCTTCACGCTTCTGCTGCAACAAAAGCCTTCTTGCTACACAATACACATCTCCCTCGACAACGTCAAGCCACCATTTGCAACGTTCGCCCGCTGCGTAAACTGAGCCTCAGCGGCGGCTCGTGCTAAGGAATTTTGGTTCTTAAAACCTCAGAGAAATAGTAGTAATAGTAGTAATAATAATAATAATAATAATAATAAATTACAAAACCTGCCTTCTTTACCTTCTATGTTTTCTAAAATTATTTATTTAGTATCTAAAATTCCTAATTATTTAGAAAGTAGAAAATGATTACATTCCACCCAGAAATTCCAAATCGAGATTTCCCCGGAACTACACGTTTTGAGTCTGATAAATACTAAACATGGTATTAAAGTTCAAAATCTTCGAACTGTAATTACCCTTAAAGTTTCTCAAAATCAGCTAACGATTTTAATTAAAATACCACATGTTCAAGGTATTTACTTGACTGCTAATTTACGGTGTAGCACAGAGGTTTAGTTTTTGGCTCTCATTCTGCGTGTACAGGGCTGGTTTCTCGGCTCTGGAGTGGCGATTTTAAGTCGGCTCTATCTACACCTGGACCTCTGACTTGCCCTATGGGGTATCCCCATGGCCTAACGTGGTTCCGACTCCACGGTAAAAGCTATAGGCCCTCTTATTCCAAGCCATCCTCATCACCCTACCATAGATGAGTCCGTCCTCTGGGTGCCTCCGCCTCAAGAAATGGATAATCTTTTCGTGGAATGAGATAATACTTGAAGGTTATAGGGTATATGTGCGGTGCCTTAGAGACGACGACGACAATAAAATATTATCTTGAGTGTTCTGCGAATGGCCTGTGAAATCCTCTTCGTCAGAAGAAATATTGTTATAAGTTGTATAACTGACAAACAAAAACTTGCTACACAAACAGTGAGGTATCCTTAAACCACACAACTTATTTCAAATACTTTTTGCGGCATCAATAATTGTTTAAATATTCATTGTTTAAGTTTTTGGTTTTTTTTAAGTTCTCTCACCACTCAATTATTTCTCATGTTGTAATAGAGAATGAAATAACAAGGCAAGTGTCTAGCGACCTGCTTTTAAACATTTAACTATTGCATCTGTTGTCTGTGTCCCCCTAGCACCTCCAAATAATGATGTAATGAAAATCTTCCTGCAAAAGTTTATCTTGATTGGCATGAAGTAGTTAAAAGAACAAACGATTGTAACATTCGTTTGTACAAGCTTATATAAAAATCCGATGTGATTCACATGACTTTCTCTACCCTCTATTTTTATTGGCGAGTATAAAAACTATTCTTACTTATGCTCATTTTTATGTCTAATACATTTTAATCCAGACAAACCTTTGCACATATAGCTACATTATACATATCGTTATAGATACGTAAAGAACAGTGGTGGTCATATGTTAAGAACTGGACGCTATACGTTGACTTTAAAATTCCAAATTGTTTCCATGCATCGCGAGGCTCAAGTGAATTTTGGAAGGACTTTAAACAAGAAATGAACAATTCTAACCATTAATAACGGATATCTCAGAAATGGCTTACGTCACGAAAAACCTTATTTGAAATAAATTGTGTTTTTTAAAGAGATTTACGTTTTTTGTGTGTTATTTTTTCTATCCTTAACAATTACCAGTTATACAATATTATACAAAATTTCTTCAAAACAAGAGGACTTCACAGGCTATTCACAAAACATTCAAGATATACATTTTATTTATCAAGTAAATATTTTTAATATATGGTATTTAAATTAAAAGTTGTTAAGCGTTTTTTTAATAAAATCAAAGATTTCGAGAAAAAAATTTATAAAAAGGGTAGTTAAAGGTGGGAGGATTTTCCTGAAAATATTCGTGTCGCATCCTGATATACTAAGTTCGGTATTTATCCGAGTTTTGTTTTTAAATTACGCTGTTCAGTCACACACACGTGTATGGACATGTTTCTAAAAATGCTTAATTTGCAGTTAGGGGATCTCAAAACATGTATTTTCGGTGAAATCTTGGTATAGAATATTTGGGTGGAATGCAATAACTTATCTACTTACTATGTGGATGGTAGAGAAAGTAAAAATATACGATAGTGGTTAGAGGAACTAACATCAGATTAAAAAAGCCTGATGTGTTGCACTCACATGACTTTCCCTACTCTTGTACAAACTATTTTTACAAACGCTTATTCTCCATATGCTTCATATTAATCGAGATATCGAGATGTTAATCTTATTGCTTGTTTTCTTGTAGAGGCAAGGGGAATATGGTAGGCTTTAAACGATAGTCAAATGTTTTAAGAGCTGGTTGCTATGTGGCGCATTCCATTCTCTTTGCATGTCCAGGAAATAAAAAAACGAATAACGAATTCCCATTTGAGAAAAAGTATAAGTATTGGGAATTTCAAACAAATAAGGAATATCTTGGAAATAGTTCACTCAACAAAAAAGTCTATATGACATAGTACATTGTGCGTTTTAACCAGATCTGCTTTTTTGTGTAGTAAAACTTTGTGTTTCTCTTACGGTTTACCAGTTATGCAAAAGTCGTTCAGAATGAAGATCTTTTGAGAACATTCCCAGAAAATTCAAGATATACATTTCATTTGTCATATAAATATCTTAAACATATGGCATTTTAATCAAAATCCTTAGAGCCATTTTTGAGAAAATTAAATTTTTTGTAAAATGTTCCATATAAAGGGTAGTTTACAATGGGAGAATTTTCTTGAAAACCATCTTTGGAAGGCACTGAACCTAAATACCAACTTTGGTGTTTATTCGACTCTTCTCACACACACTCACACGTTTCCAAAAATGCATAATTTGGATTCAAGGTGTCTCAAAACAGTAATTCTGATGAAATCTCGATATAGAATTTTTGGATGGAATGCAATACCTTCTCTACCTCCTGCGTAGGTGATAAGGAAAGTAAAAAAACAACTGCATTTTGCTATTTCGTGCTTTTACATATTGGAATCATTGCTAAATATGGTAGCTTGTGTTTGTGGAAGTCGTGTAGTTTCGTTCTTTGCATTTTTATTTTGAACAGCATTTTGTGTAAATCACCCATATTCTCGGAACTATATCTTTTTCACACTTACATCATACTACCTTTGACCAATAAAAGGTATGAATCGACCTGCTTCAACAATTGCTTATCCCAAGCACACCTATTATCTCCCTAGCAGTTGTTTGGTTGTTTGCAAACATTTCTGGCATAGCTGGCAACAAGAGAACAGCTGATCATAGCGCACTACCAGCATAGCGGAATATTTGTAATGATAAGGTAGTAAAATAATAGATTTTAAATAAACCTTAGTCATTTAGTAAGTCAGTGTTTTATTATAGATTTATTTCTTATATTATGTGAACAATTACTTTCTAGTAATCAAATGTTTCGGTCAACTTCGTTTCCTCTTCCTAATCAGTTTAAAAATTGTCGTTTCGTATACCATTGTTGCTAAAACAACCTCATTATTCTTGTCTCAGTTTCAAATACCACATCAACAGCTTAAACTCTTCCAATTGTTTTCGTTTATTTTGCCACAGTGTCCATGTTTCCGCACTATACAATGCTACATTCCACACAAAACAGTTCACAAATCTCTTCTTAAGGAGGTACGTAGGTGAGTATACATGGATGCAAATATTTGGATCTAACTTCCAAAGTTTTTAAGGCAATACAATGAAACTTGGCGTCAGCATTTGAAATATAATTGTTCACTGATGCTGAAAGTTTTAAACTTTTCCTGTAATATTAAGACTATCGCTGCTAAAAACGTTTAAAAATTACAATTTTCTTATTGTGCATTTTCTGATCATTCTACCAGTCAATTGTAATAAAAATTAGTCATAAAATTACTAATGCAGTGATGATAAATTGTGTTCAGTAACATTTTGATTAAGGTACTATAATTTTAATAAAAACTTCACAGATTTGTTTTAAAACAACCCCTTAAATTAATCAATATGCACAAACGTAAATATTATTATTACTGAAATAAAAACCAACTGCTGCACAACTAAATTGCTCACTATGCACTAATAGAAGACACCACCAGGTTTCACTACTGCTAGTTAGGTAGCTTAGGAAAAAAGCACAGTGATTTTTTGGTTCTCTTATAATATTTAAAATAATTTAAGATTTAGTGGAATGAATAACAATATAATGATATAGACACAATCAAAAACAGAACTAGTGTCTTATCTGAAAAAAGTTCGTAGCGTAGTTGCACTATCAAAGTGTTCAAAATGTTTAAATGAACGTTGAGATGGAAAGCAAACAAAATACCTAGGAAGATATTTTCAAACTATAATTTATCAAATAAAAATATTAGAAAAATTACGGTTTTTAATACAATTTGCGTGCATCTCTCAGTGAAAATTCCACAAAAATTGTTCCTTTTTATTTTAAACATTTCTGTTATTCCTACCTTTACACATTTTAACAATAGCTTCTGTTACTACTTGGGATAGGTTTAAAATATTTGAAAATGGCCACTTCTTCCGTAGTGTCATCTTGAAATTTTGAGCGCATTTTTACTTTCTGTACTACGTATAGTAAGCAGGGGAAGTATTGCATTCCACCCAAAAATTCAATATCGAGATTTCACCGAAAATAGATGCACATGGATTTCTCATGCAAATTAAAACTATAGCTTGCAACAGAAGATTTTGGAAACGTTACCTGTGCCGCTCACACATGTCTAACACATTTTAAGAAACTTTGAATTAACACTTATTAATTATTCATGGACATATAAATAAAACTGTACTTCGTGCGTAAAAACAAATTAAACGCGGGTCAGTAGGGCGACGATTGACATTATCCACCACTCGTTGCAGAAATCAACTCTTACTCAGGTTATGGCCTGGCTGGCAATTGCTAAATTAGTCATCTTACAGGATTTTAAATATTAAAACTCTAGTGGTATTATAAGCCGAGGTTTGCGAAATCCTTAATATCTGCGCAAGTTTTCTCAACATTCCTTTGGAATACATTCTAACTTTTCTCCGATGTCATAGTTTTTCTTCTGTAAGAACACGGCGATTTACTTTCGGTTTTTGCTACATTCGCTTGGTGCCTCTGGCACCAGCGTTTCCTTCCTGTGGATTCCAGGTCATGCGGGCATCTCGGGGAACGAGTCTGCCGACGTCGCTGCCAAATCGGCAATTTTATCGCCCAGAATTTTTACCAGTGTTGTTCCCTTCACTGATTTCTATGTTATTTTACGCCACCGCATCCTCTCGCTTTGGCGCGATGAATAGACGGTCCTCCGGGGGAACAAGTTGCGGGAGGTTAAACCTAACCGGGTTGTCTGGAAGAGGTCATTTTTAACACGACTTCGTATCGGACATTGCCTTTTTAATCATAGACTCTTGCTTAGTGGTGACCCCACACAATTCTGTGATCAGTGTGCGGCACCCTTAACGGTGCGTCACATTTTAACAGAGTGTCAGGTTTTAGCTCAATTACACGTTCGTGTGTCTCTGTCTGTTGGTTTAGCCAACATTTTGGCAGACGAAGCGCATACTGTACAATGTCTTTTACGTTTTATCAGTGAAATTAGTTTTAGCGTCTTTTAGTTTTGTGACTTTATACTGTGTGTTTTAATGGCGGAGATATGGCGCTCTTGTCCCTTGCGTTCTACAGTTCCTGACACGTCGTTTTACTCTTGTGTTGTTTTATTCACCATGTTACTTGTGGTGGTTTTAAAATTTGATGGCTTGTTTTATAGTGCTTTTGAGTATGCGGTTTTTTACCCATATTATATTTTTGAATTTTAAATTTTATACTTTGTAAGGGCGTTGATGACCTTAGCTGTTTAGCGCCCTTAAACCACATCTCAGCACCATCATCATCACTTTCGTTTTTTCATCAAGAAGATTCCGTTTCCCTAAATCTATTCAAGATTATGAAACGCTTCTCTATGAGGCTGTAGCGGAAATTAGTAAAATAGAGAGTTACATTGGGAGGTTCAGCTTTGCAGATAGGCACCATGATTGAGAGTAAGAAATCACGGCCAGCGGCAAACAAGTTTTAATAAACTAAGGTTATGATAAACTTTAATTCTATTTCCCTTTTTCCATGCCCTAGGGAAAGTTAGGAGTATAGGCCAACAAAAATGTGTTGTAGGAGACAATTTCAGCTCATCAGTACATCAACTTCCACACCTGGAAGGAGGTAAGTCGACGAGCAGCCGAGAGGTCCGTCGCAAGGCGTAGGATCAGCAGAGAATTTGTCTATAAATAGCCGCATCACTTCTGTACAGGAATTTGCTGTCATAGATGAAGATTCTGTGTGCTAAAGTATACAGCATATTTTGCATTATAACAGCACGAAGACACTGTAGCATTGAAGCACGTGGTCTCACATCGTATCAACCTCTGTACAGCACAGACACGCCGCAACTGATTAGCCGGCACACGAAGAGAGAAAGTGGAAAGGGACAGAACCATTTAGAACAGCGCAGTACAGGGAAAGCAATTTTCCGTAATAGTCTACGTGTCCAAATGAAATTTCTATATATAAAATTAGGGATGAACCAATAATCGAGATAAACGTTTGCAGAAATAGACGATTAAGAAGGGACAGATTTTAAATATTCATTTTTAATGAACGACAATAGATAGCAACACATACAGCACACCCTTGAATAGAGGAAAGTTCAAAATCTTAAGCCCCCACCTATTAGTTCCATTCGGTGCCTACAAAGGCTCTGGGTTTTGTTTACGAGAAAATGGCAACTCCACAGGAAATGTCGTGTATGCAAATGTGATTTCATTGTTAAATTGCAGAGTGCATTTCGTTGTAAGTTCAACAACGAGCCGCCTCGTCATAAAAATTTTACAATTGATACAATAAGTTTGTAGAAGATCGCTGCATATGCAAATGGAAAAGCACTGGTCGTCCTCGCATAACAAACGGTGCTCATTTATAACACACAAAATAAAATGTTAAACGTTCCTCTGTTCAGTGATTTATCGCATGTGCCGCTATCTATTGTCGTTTATTAGAGATAGACATTTAAATTCTCTTGCTTCTTTTTGAATAACCCTGTACTTTTATTACCATTTCGTTGTAAGTGCTAATAGGGATGCTTGAGGATGAAGCGATAGTCTAATCCTTAAACCGCAGGTCGCTATACGTTGACTTTGAAATTTCATACTTTTTGCAAGACATCACAGGAAACAAAAGAATATAACCAAGCATTCCAAGAAATAAAGTATTGGAAAATTCAAATGATGAGCAATGGTGAGGCAATATTTTTAACACTTATGTATTTAACAATATATAAAAAGTGTATATTACAGTCATTGTATATGTTTATATTATTGTAACATGTTCAATAATGTTGTGTGAATGTATTACGTAATTTAATAATGTAGGAGCTGTGAGAATAATAAGTTACAAGTTGCTAACAATGAGGTAACCTTGTGGCAATAATGAGTTTGAGAGTTTAATAATGTTACTTGTGATTCTTGGAAGCAATAATGTAATTTTAGTGACAGTTTATAAAATAGTCAGTCAACAACCAGAATAAAGCTTTAGTTAAAAGAAGGTGCTCTATTGGATTAGGAACGGTCAATCAGAGATTTGAAATAAAGAACTTTACAAATTTTAGGCGGTAGAAATCTATTTAGTTGGTTGCAGACAGCGTTACTAACCAGACGCAAAAAGTGTCCGAGAAATTTAATACGTATTCGTGTGAGACGAGAAAGTTTACGTGTTAAAAACTGCAAGTAATTAATTAAAGAATCTCATAGCTCTCTATATCAGCAAAGTGTTGTTTAAATCGTGTCAAGCATTAATAAAAGGAGTGAAGTAAAATTATAATCTGTGAACCTACATTCTTAAGTCGCACCACAACCCTGCCAAGACATCCATGTTTCTAACAATAATACTGACGCAGCCGAGGCAAACATAAATATAATATTTAAAGAAACAAAGTTAGTATTTTTAAATTTTGGGGGCGAAGGCTCCCAAGGCGAGGTGCAAACAACGTAAAGATACTATCTACTTCAAATTGACTTCCATACGTGGGCAAATAACCATACAACTAAACACCTACTTAAATGGAACGCCTTAGAAATACTTAATGCTAGTTTTTCCATGTATTTATCTATAAAAAAGGTTAAATAGCTATGTAAAATTCATTCAAATGAAGAAAACTTCACGGGTGTTTCTCGAAAATTCAAGATATACCTATTATTAGTCTTACAAATATCTTAAACATAAGGTAAATGTTTTAATCAGAATCGTTACAGCCATTTTTAGTAACTCCAAACTAACGAAGCATTTTCCATATTGCCCTAGTCCAGTATTTAACCGTCAGATCCCTGAGTTCTCACTGTTTCTTTTAGTGTGATTTAGTTCAAATTTTCATTATCACTTCACTGTCTTCGTGACGTAGCGGCTTACGAAATACGACTTAGTCTCATCCTTCGAATGGTTTATTCAATGGGGTCGAATACATTTCTCCAATCTCCTGTAGTAGCAGAACTAACTGCACGACACAGTAGTCGTCACAACCTCGCTCGGTAAGTCTTATACTTAGTAATAGGAACAGCCTTCATAGGATATGTTTTACCCTCTTTGTCGCATTAGATACGCACCTACTAACTCACACACTGACTCTGGCGAGTCAGCGGTGAAAGTTTCCACAGAATATTCTAGAGTGTTCTGGACACATGTTAAGAGAAACTTCTGCATTATTCTGTCAATAGTGCTTCTACTGTTAACGCTGGGCTAAGGCTCTCTCGCGTGTACTTATCTCTGATGATCGCTCCAAATGACCGGGGCCGACCTCTCGATAACCTTGGACCATAGCTGCTGCGTCACACACACTATATATAGGGTGAATAGATGTTCTTACAATGTTTAACTCTTAATTGCACAAATTATTTTGCTACATATGACGCTCTTATTCTAATTCATAAACCGGCTTTATACCCCTGTCACAGGCAACTAAATGTAAGTGATTGAATAACCATAAGGCGATTCAAACCCGAAAGTCGTAAGTTCGAATACCAACGACCGCAGTCAAATGTTCCTACGGTAAAGTATGGGGAGGGCCCACGTAAAATAACTGGTGTGATGGTACGAGAGAATGATGGCGGGGTTTCATTTGACTACAGTTGCATGGATTTTGCTTAATGTACAAAAAATACCGTTATAATAATATTGAAGCTTATAAATATTTTATGATATAAAATAACTTGCAAATACTTAAAGTTTATTCCTAAAGGCTAGTATAAAAGAAAAAACTTCATATATCAAAAAATTAATTCTTAATATGCACTTTGCAAATATGTAAAGCAGCACATTTAACGGTTAAGTATCACATCTTTGAATGATGCCAAAATTAAAATACTACCGTTGGTATCCATCATATAAGTATATTTTTGTAAAAAGCTTTTTAGTTTCAGGGGACCTCGAATCATGTATTTTTAGTGAAATATCAATGTCGAATTTTTGTGTGAAGCGCAATAATTTCTCGATTTTCTACGCCAAGGAACAGAGAAAATAAATAAACAAAAAAAGCTCAATTTTATATGAATGTATTGATTTTCTCGCATTTAGCTATACTTTTCAAACTTACATAAATATGAATGTCGAGGTGCGGCAGATCCACTTGTAGTATATTATGGTATTATAGTTTACACTATTAATGGGGCAATAGAACGTTTTAACATCATCACTAGAGACCATACGAGCCGCCACTGAGAGTTCGGCAGAGCTAACATGTTTAGCCCGAGGCTATGCCTTTTCACTAGAAGACGAAACGGGGACGTTATGAGCAATTCGTCGTCGCGGCGCGCACAAAACTTTCATATAGTCAATTTCTTTGCTCTGAGAGAAGACTTTATAAAGAAGTTCCCTGGGGCCAAGTCCCCAAGAAGTTCACTTCCTGCCGGACATCATTAAAATGCATCACAAGATGTGTCTTTTTTTTTAAAACAGATTTTCCCGAGATAATGCAAACGAGCCATGGAAGTAGGAGATTATTTCTGCCTCTCGTTATTATCTTCCTCGCTTCGGAGTTTGCTAATTCATTACGGAGACTTCAAGAAAATAATCTCAACACAACGACGCTACGTAGGCTTTTCCTTGAAAGCCTACTTTCCAAAACCAAAGCCATGAAAACATGCAATGGTGCAAAACCACTCAGAAAAAATGTGATGTGTTACACTCACATGACTTTGTCTACTCTTGTTCAAATTATTTTTACAAACGCTTATTCTCCATAAGCCTCATGTTAATCGAGTTGTTAATCTTATTGCTAATTTTCTTGTAGATGCAAGGGAAATTGGTAGGTTTTAAGCGATAGTCAAATCTTTTAAGCGCTGATTGCTATGTGGAGTATTCCATTCTCTTTGCATTACCAGGACATAAAAAAAAAGGATAACGAATTCCCATTTGAGAGAAGGTATAAGTATTGGAAAATTTAAGGGAATAACAAGCAAAATCTCGAAAATGGTTCAGTCAACAACAAAAATGTATATGACATAAATTATATATTTTACCGCGATCTACATTTTTGTGTAGTAAATTTTTGTCTCTTAAGGTTTACCAGTTATGCAAACATCGTTCACAATGAAGAATACTTTTGGAGACATTCTCAGAAAGTTCAAGACATACATTTTATTTGTCATGAAAGTATCTTAAACATATGATATTTTGATCAAAATCGTTAGCCATTTTTGGGAAAATTAAAATTTTCGAAAAATGTTCCATGTGAAAGGTAATCTGGGGTGGGGAGATTTTCTTGAAAACCTTCGTGTCGCATCTCTGGAAGATACTGAACCTAAATACCAAGTTTGAGTTTATCCGACTGTTTGTTTCTGAGTTATGCTTTTCACAGACAGACACACACACACACACACACACACACACACACACACACACACACACACAAACACACACACACACACACACGCACGGACATGTTACCAAAAGTACTTTTTTGGATCAAGAGGTCTCGAAACATATATTTCCGGTGAAACTTCGGTATCGAATTTTTGGGTGGAATACAATACTTTCCCTACTTACTATACGTAGTAGAGAAAGTAAAAAGAAGAAAAAAGGATAACCGCTTCGGAGTTAGGTTGTTTTTATACATGCCTCTTCAGTTGCTTTGTGCCAAGACAAAAAAATCTAATGTATTAGATTCACATGACTTTCTTTACCCTATATTGTTTATTAGTGGCTACAAAAATTATTAGTCTACGAAAGTATATTTTTCTATCTGATTCATTCTAATCGAGATAGACAGTTGCAGAAATAGCTACATCACACGCGTGTTATAGGTACAAAAGGAATAGCGACAGTCAAATGTTTAAGAACTCGACGCTATATGCTGGCCTTATTCTTTCCGCACAATCCGAGAAAATTCTGAATTTTGACATGACTTCAAAAGAATGAGAAAATATTGAACAAATCGAACCATTAATAACGAATAACTTGGAAATGGCTAATGCCTCAAAAATATTTCTTTGGAATAGGTTGTGTTTTAAAGCGATCTAACCTTTTTGTGTAGTGCGTTTTCGTCTATCGTTTAATGCTTACCAGTTATACAAGACTATAGATTCCTTCTGAATGAAGAGGACTACACAGGCTGTTCCATGAAAATTCAAGATATACATTTTATTTGCCATGTAAATATCTTTAATATATGGCATTTTAAACAAAACCATTTGCCATATTTTTTGAGAAATTAAAAAAAATTCATGCGAAGGGTACTTTGGGATGTGGGGATTTTCTTGAAAATCATCTTATCTCATCGTTGAAGGGTACCAAAGCTACGTACCAAGTTTGGCATTTATCTGACTTTTCGTTTTTATTTATGCTGTCACACACGCATATTTTCCTAAAAATGCTTTTTTAGAATCAGGGGGCTTCAAAATATGTATTTCTGATGAAATCTTGGGATCAAATTTTTGGGTGGAATGGAATTACATGTTCTACCTAACATGTACGTGGTAGAAAAAGGAATAATAAAAGATTTCGTAATAATAAAAGTAGGTTATATAGAGGAATTCGAGCAGAGTTTTTTGCGTTTATATGGGAAAGGATAGGGAAAACGAGGCTAGATGGGACGGTTCAAGGAGGAAAATGCGTTTATATGGGGGAGATAGGGAATACGACGACCGATACTATGCTAGAGAGGGTTGAAGGAGGGAAATACGTTTATATGGAAGAAATAGTAGAGAGGTGCTAGGCTAGACGGAGGCTGAGGAGTAGAGTATGGTTTATATGAAAGGTATAGGAAAACGAGGAGGGGTGTTAGGCTAGACAGAGTTGAAGGGTAGAGTATGTCTTTTATATGAGAGGTGGGGAACAGGAGGAGGGGTGTTAGGCTAGACAGAGGTTGAGGAGTAGAGTATGGTTTTAGATGAGAGATATAGGAAAACGAGGAGAGGTGTTAGGCTAGGAGGGTTTAAGTATGCGTTTATAAGGAAACACAAGAAAACGGAGAGAAATCCTATGTTAGGATACACAGGTGTTTAAAGCTAGAATGTGTTTTATATAGGCTAGATAGGAAACCAAAGAGATACTCTGCTAGACAGGGGACATGAGAGGAATGCGCTTTATGAGAGGTAGGGATACGGGGAGTGGTGTTAGGCTAGACAGAGGTTGAGAGTAGAGTATGCGTTTATATGTATGAGAAGTATAGGAACAGGAAGAGGGGTGCTAGGCTAGACAGAGGTTGAGGAGTAGAGTATAGTTTATATGAGAGGTATAGGAAAACGAGGGGAGGTGTTAGGCTAGACAGAGGTTGAAAATAGAGTATGGTTTATATGAGTGGTATAGGAAAACGAGAGGAGTTAGACTAGACAGAGGTCGAGGAGCAGAGTATGGTTTATGTGAAAGTCATAGGTAAACGAGAGCGGCGTTAGGCTAGACAGAGCTAGAGGAGTAGAGTATGGTTTATATGAGAGGTATAGGAACAGGAGGAGAGGTGTTAGGCTAGACAGGTAGTGTAGCAGTAGGAATATGGACTTATATACAGGAGAGATAGGGAATATGAGGTGCCAGACTTGAAAGCAACTTTAGACGTGAACTTAGTGGAACACTGTTTCATGTCAATGTTCTAGACATACCCATCACGTAACCTATTCAGGGAAAAGGTGACTCATTCAGGGGAAAAAGGTGACTGCTCAGGGAAACAGGAGGTCCACAAAGGGAAAACGTTGACTAGCAAAGGGAAAAACGTGACCAGCAAAGGGAAAAATGTGACCAGCAAAGGGAAAAATGTGACCAGCAAAGGGAAAAAGGTGACTAGCCAAGGGAAAAAGGCGACATGCAACGGGAAAAAGGCGACCAGTAAAGGGAAAAATGTCACCAGCAAAGGGAAAAAGGCGACCACCAAAGGGAAAAAGGTGAGCCATAAAGGGAAAAAGGTGACCTGCAACGGGAAAAGCTAACCCACTAACACTAACAGGTAAGTAATTCAGCTAGTTTTGCAAGAGACTGACTGGATCATAGCAGTGTATGATTTCACAGGTAATTCAGCTAGTATCGTATGTATTTAGGCTAATTCAACCAGTATCACAGGAAGCTAGATTCCAGAGGCTAACTGCATCATAGCTATGCATGATTTCACAGCTAATTCAGCTAGTATCGTAGGTATTTAGGCTAATTCAGCTAGTATCACAGGAGGTTAGATTCCAGGGTTGGGTATAGCATAGTTTCATATTTCACAGGTAATTCAGAGGGTATCGTAGGTATTTAGGATAATTCAAGTAACATAGGTGTTTAGAGTAATTAAGCAAGCATTACAGGAGGGTAGGTTCCAGCGATTGGTTATAACCTAGCTTCGTATTTCACAGATAGTTCAGGTAATATCGTAAGTATTTGAGGTAATCGACATAGTTTCACAGATGCTCGTAATAATTTCGATCAGAGATTTGTATCACAGCTATTTAAGGTAAATGCAGCTGATTCAGGTTGTATCAATGGTATTTGAGTCATTTTAACAGGTAATTCTGATAGTATCACAGGTGCTTGTACTAATTTAGAGCAGGAATTCGTATCTGAGCTAGTTAAGGTAATTTCACACGATTCCGGTAGTATCACAGGTATTTAAGTCATTTTAACAGGCAATTCAACTAGTATCACAGGTACTCATGGTAATATAGAGAGTAATTCGATTATAAAACTTTTCTCATCCAGCGTTACAACACTTTTGTATACCTATTTTCTAAATCTTACAAACTTTTATATGTTAAACAGTTATTGTACGATGCAGAGAGGGATAAACTGTATATGGTTTACAAACTGAAAAGCTTTGCGTCAACATACCTTTATTTTAGTTCGTTGTAGGAGTCTCTCCCCTTTTATCTAGGCTTGAGACTAGCACTAGGATTGCTCCTAATGGCAGGGTTACCACCTTCCCTTCCATCTTCTTCTTTCTTCATCAGACGTCTGCTAGTTACATACACAGCACACGAATAAACTCCATTTTTAAGATTGTAGACTCACGAGAAAATCTTCATCTTCGACTTACATTCTCTTAAGCACTGTTTGTAATACTGTAATGTCCATACGCATAGGTAGTTACTGCATCCTCAGCAATAATTCTTTTATCATCAAACGGAGTCAATGCAATTTTATTCACTTGCACTGTGGTAACAGCATGCTTTCGTGATAGGATTAGATTCATGGGCGTTCTGATGATTTCACTGGTTTTAAGACAGTCTGTATAGCTGTCAAACGAAATGTACTGCTTAATAGCGCTACGTTTTATACCTTTAATCTTTTTTTATCATTGACCCTTGAATATCTAAGGCATACATCTTAGGACGTAGTCCAACAAAGCGTAGGATGATTTTGCTATTAGCCTCATCTTTAAATTTTCCCAATACCTTCTTGTTCTGAGTAGAGTAACATATATGGTTGGCAGGGTAATCAGATGTATCGAGATGCTCAAGAAAACGTAGCTTGTCCTGGTACACATCTTCAGTTGTAACACGATGAATGAACGAATCAGTGTCCATATACATAAGCTTCAGGTTTCTAGTTCCATAATAAGGCAACAACACGTCGTAATGATAGTTATACATTAATGTCTTGGAGATGTCCAACACAGTCATACCAATGTATATAGGCTTGTTGAATACAATCTGACGAGAGGCCATATGTACAACAGCTAGATTATCAGCATATATCGTCCTGTCGATAAACGTAGGCTTGGCGATCAGCTTCTCTAGGGTTTTTTCATTGGTCACCAGTCGTATATCCATACGGTTACGCAGGTTCTCCATAGTTTCTCCAAACATGGCGTTGTTAAAGAGTTTGTAGAGATCCTTCTCGAAATCATTTGCAGCTTGTTGTCGTAGCCTATTGTTAAATTCCACATAAGGTTTCAACCACCGAGATTGTAGGAATTGTAGCACACGATGGATTTTTGTTAGTCGTAGTCCATGACTAAGAGCTTGCTTCAAAGCCATGTAATGCACTACATACTTCTTTCGAGGTCCAAGATGTGGTATCAGTTTCTTTGTAGATGCTTCCAATGGTTTCATACACTCTGGCAGGAAAGGTAGATCGTTGTGTAGATCGTGACGTTCTGCAGGATACTCGATTTCGACTTCTAATATGTACCCATGAGGATCATCTTCTTGTAGTCTTTCTAAGCTGATTTCTTCAGGCAAAACCCACTGAAATCCACCAAAAGGAAGGGCGTGACACATTGCCCACCCATATTGGTTATTAGCGTCCTTGTATGTGATAAATTGGGCTGGTCTCGACGGATCAAACTTATCCATATAAGTGTTATTAGCCTCAGCATACCGATGGGAAACTTGGCATAAACATCCTCTTATACCTGATTCCACCATGAGTAGTTGATCATAATCTTGTAACAGCTCCAGCTTAATTCCGGTATACAGTAACATGGCGTCCCATGTAAGACCTGGAGAGGTAAAATAATGGGCCGGATCGACTTTGTGTTTTGAGGGTTTGCTCTCTGAACGTCCCAAAGACGTCAGCTAGAAAAAGTGCATCCGAAGTTAAGTAGAGATCGCTGTACTCTCCCAGGTTTCTCACATTAAACAGCTCCCATACATTTCTAGCATGATCGTAGTCAGTATCAGTAATTTCTTCTTCATTTAATCTATTGTAGGAGTCCTTAGGAGGCAAGCAGGTCTCGTTCAGGGCATCCCATGACGTAACAAAATCATATGGAAATACACCCTTACGGGTCATCAACTTCAATTTGTCTTCTCCAAAGTACTTTAGCGTTTCAGGATACGAGGTTAGATTTTTTACCAACTTATCCAAGCTTGTACTGAGGAATCGGAAGCTATCTACAAACCGGAGCTTTATATCTCCGACATACTTGGAGAATGATATATAGCTTTCTTCAGAGCTAGGAATTACTTCCACCCGCTCACTTGTACATCCCAGCTCCTTAACAATGAAGTGTGAGTCATATCCGCTAAGGTTGTGCATGAAGACAGGGATATATTTAGGTGTTTTGCAGGCTAAATTACATTCATTATGAAGACTTCCGCGATATTCACCACTGATGTGATCATGGTCGCGTACTTTATAGTTCTCATCTGTATAGGTTTTTCCACACAAGTAGCATGTCGTAGAAGACTCAAAATCCTTTTGCTGTTGATCCGTAAGTTTCAGGGGCATGACAGATTTGTATATATTATTAATCTCTTTTGCAATGAATGACAGATATTCCATAATCTTCTGAGCAGCATCAGCACCACGATATACATTGGGATGCTTAGGAAGGCTAGTTTCCAGATGTTCACAACACTGGATGTAGGCTTCACGTAAACACAGAAGCTCATTGCTGTGTGCTCTTGATAAGGGGTTGTATAGGAAGTTTCAGGACTGGGAATACACGTATGACATGGAGCGAGAATGCTTTCAAAGTCTGCGTAGATGACGTAAGGTAGTTTCAGCATCCTCTCCACATTTTTAAACTGTACAATTGATTTCTCCTTTGTAGGCATAACAACCCTTGCAACACCATGTTGAATACAGCCGGCTGCATGTTCTTGTAGTTTTTCCAGTCCACTTCGTCCATATCGATTATCAAAATGTGTAAAACAGCGCTTGCAGGTATAAACACGTTCATTACATTTAGTTTTCTGGCGTTGAACGAGCTTCTCAAATTTCCTTATATACACGTAGTGATGTTTTCCACTGCTGTCATTCAATTGTAGCAGGTCGCGATGTTCAGGTAGTTCAATATCGGCAACCTTTATCGGATACACTTCGTGCTTCTCATCCAGCCCGAAAACGTTAATAGACATATTGTTAAGCTTCTCAAATTTAGGTATTTGAGAAAGTGGAGTAGGGTAGGAAACACAGCTGAAGTCGTACTTGTCTTGAAGTTGTTTGTATTTGTTCACACGCTGTGCATTCTTCCCTATGAATTTAGCTAATATAGAGTACACGAAACATTTCTCGTCGGTAAAGTTCTGAATGTTTATACACGCTTCTTTAGCTCCGACAGATGACGGTAGTGGTATGTAGCTACTTCCTCGTAACGGGTTGTACTTGTTGATACGAAGTCGAACTCCTTCCACAGCAAGCAAAGCCCAGCTGCTACCCTTAAGCTGAGACTCCTCCATTTCAGTCACCAATTTCTTGAATTTCACTTCCATCGTTGACTCCAGATCAGTTTCCAGGAAAACAGCTTGATTCCGTGTTTTAAATGTTTTGTCACAGGTTTCTCCAATACTGTTAACAAATCGACACTCAGCCAGCAGATTAATTTTAACACTCTTATGAATGCTAAGCTCTTTATGTACAGCCTGGATTATACGTTGTTTTGCCTCTTGCAGATACATATTCAGGTCCTTAGTTGATTCGCATCGTATAAAATACGATTTCGTTCGTCCTTCGAATGAAGTTTCGTATTGTTTCATATCACAGTCCTCCATTGTTGACAGTAACTGATGTTTAGTTGGCTCCAATCTTCCTTTCTTCTGAGGGCTGCTTATTTCACATATATCTTCGTGTCGCTGCCCCTTATAACCATCTTTGAAGGTTACATTACAATGTTTACATTTGAAGAGCTTCTTGCAGCTCATCTCGTGGAGGAGGAACTTCTTCCCACATTTTCCGCATGCATATCCAGTAGCGCTTGGAATAATATCCTTATACGCTGAGTTATTCATCTTTATTCTTGATGTAATAACGCATTAATCACTGATCAATGAAATGTAGACCTCTTCACCTTGATACCACTTTAGAAAGCTGATTATTCTTGGAGAGAACACGATGTTAACACCTCAAGACTAATTAGCACAATGAAGTCCAATGCCCTAGATCACATATTTATAGAGGGAGCACAAACCTTTTAGATCAATCATAAACTCGTTCCATAACCAGCTGTATATGATCGCTCGACATGTATTAACCCCCAGCCATATAACCTCAAGTCCAGAGACAGGATGTTTATGACGTCACACCCAGAGACAGGATGTCTGGCAGCATCAAACACGTTTAAGCTCGTCTCATAACTACCTGCTTATGCTGTCACACCAGCAAGAGAAGTATTCCCACACGCTCATTCAGACATATATTTCAAATTCAAGCCTACCACCACTACCATCACCACCTATTGTACCAAGGTTAATTCAAGCGGTATTATCACAATACTTAAAAGTAAAAGCTTAAAAGGAAACCTAGAAGATTTTTCCCCTTATTTACTTAATTATTTCATGTTTTCATTCCCTTTTCAATTCTTCCTTTCATTCTTCCCACAGAAAGACCATTACATTTCACTGCAATTACGAGAATAGCAAACGCTCATTCAGGCATATATTTCAAATTCAAAGCATACCACCACCACCACCACCACCACCACCACCTATTGTACCAAGGTTAATTCCAGCTGTATTATCACAATTCTTAAAGTAAAAGCTTAAAAGGTAACGTAGAAGATTTTCCCCCTTATTTACTTAATTATTTCATGTTTTTATTCCCTTTTCAATTCTTCCTTTCCATCTTCTCACAGAAAGACCATTACATTTCACTACAATCATGAGAAAAGAAATTTTTCCAGAGTTACACAGATTCTAAGCTTCTAAATCGAACCAGGTAATACTTTTAATAAATGTATTTTAGCTCCCCAATATCAGCATCTACCATTTAATCTTTACTCGAACCTGATATGATCCATAAGCTTGAAGATATATGAAATCACCCCTTCGGGATTCGATCTGAGTACTTTAAAGTAATATTTGTCATGATAACGATATTTAAGGACTAGATACTCTGTTTACGTTTACTTTGACATGTCTATCTAAATTAAATTACGAGTTATTAAATTTTTGCAAGTAAATTTCATTGAATCGGTATTCGAACCCAGAACACCAGGAACAAAATAATTTATAATATTAGTCTGACATGTTAAACAAAGCTGTATGCAGTTACATCATCGATCTAAGTGATATATTCTAGTGTACAGAGGAAAATTAAGGAAGTCATTTAAAGATGGGGAATCGAACCAAGCACAACTGATTGACAATTATATACAGCATTAATCACCCAGTACAGAATCTATCAATCATGCTTTAGTGCACTCCTCTACCTCACTTAGTTCCCGAGATAATGAAAATTTAAAAATTAAGGATCGAACCCAGGACGTCAGGTATCTAATTACACATCTGCAAGATATTACCTAATAACATAAACGTTATAAAGTTTATTTGGTGTCTTTATCTTAAGTTCTTTAGCAGTTATTAAATTTATAAGTAAATTCCATCGAATCAGTATTCGAACCCAGAACACCAAGAACAAAATAATTTATAATATGAGTTTGGTATGTTTAAAGGTGCTGTATGTAGTTACAGCATCAATCTAAGTGATATATTCTAGAGTATAGAGACAAATTAAGGAAGTGATTGAAAAATCGGGATTCGAACTAGGGACAAATGATTGGAAATTATATACAGTATTAATTACCCATCACAGGAGCTATCAATCATGCTTTGGTCCACCCCTCTACCTCTCTTAGTTTCCGAGATAATGCAGTTTTTAAAATTAGGATCAAACCGAGGACACCAGGTACCAAAATATACATTTACAAGAAACTGCCTAATGACGTTAATGTAATAAAGTTTATTTGGCGTCTATATCTTAATTAGTCTCTGAGTTATTAGAAGATGAATTTGTAATCACTCGTAGGATTCGAATCCAGGCATCCCAGTCAACTTGGAACAATATCCTAATGACGCGGCGCATTCCAAAGAATTGATTAGTTTTTATCCCATTGTTCTATCTCTTTTCATTCAGGAGATATAAGCGATTAAACAGTAGAAATAAAATGGGCGGGGCATGCCGGCATAGAACAAAGAAGCTTATCAGATGTCGGCATCTCTCTTTGTGCTCAAGTCGCTATATTATTTCTATTTAACATACGTGAGATTGCGACTACTACAAGTTCGGCTCCCCAAGAATTGAACTACAATACAACTCCTTCAATACAAACTACCTTAAATTGATGCCCAAAGCGTGGTGCAAATAACGCAAAGATAGCATCTTCTTTAAACTGGCTTTCCATACCTACTAGCAACAACGTAAAGACACTACCTACTTCAAATTGGCGTCCATACGTGGAGCTAATTATAAAATACGTACTTCAACGTGTATTTATTGATACTATTTTTAGGTGATATTACAAAACATAATTATCACATGTTATCTTCTTAGTTGCTCATTAACAGCTGGTATCAAAATGCCCAACCTTAAAAATTTTTAAAAATACCTGTTCCATGACTAACTTTATTTTCAAATAAACGTCATATCCCTTGAAGTCCAGACACGAAGGTCCATTGCCATCGATTATTTTGGCGTGGTTTTGGGAAAACATTAAGAATTTTCTATCATGACAGAAAACTTTTAAATTGGAAATTGAAAAAGCATGACAAATAGGATAGGTTTCTTTGGTTCCTAATTATCTGAAATAAAGGTGCAACCCAATTTAAATGGTCACATGTTGAAGCTTTAAAAGGCTCTGAGAGCAAGAGCTATAGTATTTCGTCTTCGTTTCGTACGATCCCCATATGCCTATGACCTTCGTAGATATCTCATTCCATCAAGCGTTGACGGACCTGTTACTGAGGTGGAGGCTCCCAGCGGGCAGAATCCATGCCCTCGGGTCTTGGGAATAATTCATATGTATAAATCTGGACCCTCAGTACAAGAGCCGGAAACGAAACCCTGCGCTACCCCGGGTATGAGCCATAGTATGTAATTGAAGCTAAAGGTTCAAAGTACAGTGTCTTCGTTTTATGTCAAGGCCGCGGATCGTGCGAATGCGTGCTCCGCACAGTCTACTACACTACGGGAGTTTTCCGTTCCGTAACTCCCGCGTTACTTACTCACCAGTATTAATAACATATCTGTAACGAGTACTAAACTTGTTATAAGTGTTGTTGAAGGTGGTGTCCATCTACGCGAAGACATTCTTGACATCGTCGGATGAAATTACTATTCACACGTATAAGTTTTTGCGTAAAGTACAACTTCTGCTCGTTTAGCTATCTCGTTGTTCTAAATGGCCAAACATCTCACAGTGTGTCTGCTACCCGGAACTGAATAATCAGGAAATTGCTGCTGAAATTGTCTACACACCGGTCTACATAATTCAGTTTTCACCTATGTATCGTACATAAAAATACGATGTTGGAAGGCATTTCCGTGGACAAATAAGAGAATGATGTTCCTAAGGAAATCACACACAACGCACGTATTCTCGAAAACACTTCACAACACGAAGACAAAGTAACGACTGCGACAGCTCATAGCTGATAAACGTACCCTTGACATGTCCTGCGCCGCTTTTGTGTTATTCATTGACAACTCTTTTCTGTATTTGTGGCAATAATTAAATAAATATCAAATTACAAATATATGCAAAACGTTTGTATCTCATACTTCAAAATATTCAATAACCGTTATAAACTGTATCAAAGTAATGAAAATATGATTTCAATTTGTTTATATGTGGAGTTTAAAATAATGTTTTGTATATTTTGTATTGTTTACTAACGCACATTACCTCTGGCGTAATGTTCATATGGGTAATAATCTGTGTAACGTTTGTAAAATGGAATATATCTGCAGTAAAGTCGCTTTCCTTTTATTTCTTTCTTCTCCAAAGAAAATATTCATACTTTTGCCAACAAAAGCAAGGCAGTTGATATTGTGTATAGGGAATCTAATGCACAAAGAGCCAAATGGGGGTTCCCGTTGAACAATGCTTGCCGCTTGTGACGTCTGAATGAGGAAGGGAGAGGAAGGGATGAAATCTCGTGCGCTCTATTGTTAGTTAGGACCTGACAGATTCACCCCCTCCTCCGCCCTTCTGAGTGTTGAATTGGCGAATGACACCTTATGCCGTTCCAGTTGATGTTTCCGCTATCAACATTGTCTTATATTGCAGTGTTTTCCGTTACCAGACATATTACCTCCAACGACTGGGGCTTCATTGCTTTACTTCGTGAAACAAAATATCTCCAACTTTTTCTCTGACTTAAAACGAATTCCCGGATATTTTTAGTTTTAGTGAAAACATACTGTTTGAGGCAGTATTTTTAACACTTAAATGATTTCAGTCTAAATATATAATATATAAATTCAATAACAGCCCGCCTTAAAGCAATATGTGTATGTAACATTATATAAGAAGTGTATGTTACAATCATTGTATATGTTTATATTATTGTATCCATGTGTAATAATGTTATGTGAATGCATTACGTAATTTAATAATTAGGAGCTGTGAGAATAATAGGTTAAAAGTTGCTAACAATGAGGTAACCTTGAGGCAAAAATGAATTTGGAAGTTTAACAATACTACTTGTGATTCTTGGAAGTAATACTGTAATTTTTATAACAGTTTATAAAATAGCCAATCAACAAACAGAAAAAGCTTTAGTTAAATTCTATTGGATTAGGAATAGCCAATCAGAGACTTGAAATACAGAAATTTACAAGTTTAGGAGGTTGAAATCAGTTGTTGCCTGCAAAGAGTGTTCCTAAGCGGACGCGAAACAAATCCTCGAGAGATTTAATACGTTTTCGTGTGAGACGAAAAATAAGTTTACGGTGTTAAAAAGTGTAATTAATTAACAAAAAGAATCTCACAGCTCTCTATATCAGTGAAATGTTATCTTAATCGTATCAACTATTAATAAAAGGAGTGAAGTAAAATTATAATCTGTGTTAGCCTACATTCTTTAGCCACACCACAACCCTGCTAAGAGAAACGTGTCTCTAACAGTAATATTGACGCAGCCGAGGCAAACACAAATATATAATATTTAAAGAAACAGTCAAATTACAAAGTTAATATTTTTTTTTTAAACTTGGGGCAAAGGCCACCTGAAAGTACATTTGGGGCGAAGGCTACACGGAAACTGTTTACTATACGTGCGGTTGCAACTACTACAAGTTCGGCTCCCCAACAGTTGAACTATAATACAACTCCTACAACAAAATAACGAAACAACCCATCTTCAATACAATCTTCTTCATGTTTTATTTTGTTTACCACTTACGTAGTAGTAAGTAGAGGAATTATGTATTGTATTCTACCCAAAAATTTGATATCGAGATATTTCTTAGAATATATATATGTGTGTGTGTGTGTGTGTGTGTGTTTAGCAAAACGTCTGTGTGTATGTCTGTGAACAACATAACTAAAAAAAATTCTAATATGATAATTCACAAGACGTTCTCTGTCGTTTATTAGTAGGTATACAATTTATTCTTATTCAAACTTATTTTTCTTGTTGCTGCCTTTTAATTCAAATAAACCTTTGCAGAAATAGCTACATTACACATTTCGTGATAGATAAAAATCTGATGTGTTACACTCACATGACTTTCTCTACTCTTGTACAATCTATTTTTACAAACGCCTATTCTCCATATGCTTCATATTAATCGAGATATCGAGATGTCAATCTTATTTGTAATTTTCTTGTAGATGCAAGGGGAATATGGTAGCTTTTAAGCGATAGTCAAATATTTTATCGCTGGTTGCTATGTGGCGCACTCCATTCTCTTTGCATGTCCAAGACATAAAAAATCTGATGTGTTACACTCACATAACTTTCTCTACACTTGTACAACCTAATTTTACAAACGCCTATTCTCCATATGCTTCATGTTAATCGAGATATCGAGATGTCAATCTTATTGGTAATTTTCTTGTAGATGCAAGGAAAATATGGTAGCTTTTAAGCGATAGTCAAATATTTTAACGCTGGTTGCTATGTGACGCATTCCATTCTCTTTGCATGTCCAGGACATAAAAAAAATGAATAACGAATTTGAGAAAAAGTATAAGTATTGGAAAATTTAAGGAAATAACAAGCAATATCTCGAAAACGGTTCACTCAACAAAAGAAATGTATATGACATAAATTGTGTATTTTAACGCGATCTACATTTTTTGTGTAGTAAAATTTTGTCTATCTCTTATGGTTTACCAGTTATGCAAAAGTCGTTCACAATGAAGAATACTTTTGGAGACATTCCCAGAAAATTCGACATATACATTTCATTTGTCATGACATTACGCTAAACATATGATATTTTCATCAAAATCGTTAGAGCCATTTTTGAGAAAATTAAAATTTTCGAAAAATCTTCCATGTAAAGGGTAGTCTGGGGTGGGGGGATTTTCTTGAAAGCCTTCGTGTCGCATCTCTGGAAGATACTGAACCTAAATACCAAGTTTGGTGCTTATCCGGCTGTTCGTTTTTGAGTTATGCTGTTCACAGACACACACACACACACACACAGACACACACACACACACACACAGACACACACACGGACATGTTTCCAAAAATGCTTTTTTTGGATTCAGGAGGTCTCAAAACGTGTATTTCCGGTGAAATCTCGGTATCGAATTTTTGGGTGGAATGCAATACTTCCCCTACTTACTATACGTAGTAGAGAAAGTAAAAAGGGAACATCGACAGCCAAATGTTTAAGAACTGGCCGCTATACGCTGGCCTTAAAATTCTATAATGTTTCTATGCAATCACGTGGAACAACTGAATGTTCAAAGGATTATAAGAAAATGACCAAGAAATGAACAATTCCAGCCTTTATTAATGGATATCTCAGAAACGGCTTGTGCCATAAAAAGCTTATTTTAAAGAAATTGTGTGTTGTAAAGATCTCTACATTTTATTTTTTTTCGTAGTACGCTTTTGTCTGTGGCTTTACGTTTACCACTTATACAAGATTATATTTAAATTTCTTCCTAATGAAGAGGATTTCATATTCCATTCCCCGAAAATTAAATATATACGTTTTCTTTGCAATGTAAATATCATTAATATACGGTTTTTAATAAAATCGTTAGCCATCTTTTAGATTTTAGAAAATAAAAAATTATAAAAATGTTCCGTAAAGGATAGCACGGGTACAGAGGATTTTGTTGAAAATCTTGTGTTCGAAGATGTTGAACCTAAATACCAAGTTTGGTATTTATCAAATTTTTCGTTTTTGAGTTCTGGTGTCCACAGATACACACAGACACGTTTCCAAAAACGCTTTATTTAGATTCGGAGGTCCTCACAACATGTATTTACGGCAAAATCAGGGTATTAAATTTCTGAGTGGAATGCAATACGTACTTCCCCTACTTTAAGTAGTAGAGAATGTAATAAAAAGCAGACTAATTCCAAAATTAGTATATAAATTCAGTATTTTCTGCCCCATTTCAAACAGCACTTTACATGGCAATAGATTCTATATTTTTTATTTCCTCAAGAAATAGCTCTTAACGATTATACATGACTAATAAACGTATATCTTGCGCGTTCATTATATTGCCGGGCCGCGTATACAAGCTCGGCGCAGCGACTATTAAACTGGAAGGTCTTCCGTTTAAAACTACCGCATTACTTACTCACGAGTTATAGTAATATGCAGTATAATGTACTAATATTGTTATAAGTTGTGTTGAAAGTTTTGTTTATATGTATTGAAGCATTTCTGGCATTTTCGGATGAAATTTCCATTCACACGCATAAGTTTTTTTGCTTAATTTTCATAATTTATGTTCTTATATTTAACCTAAGTTCGTCTATTGTGGGGATCCCCATTAATTTTATTTTATTAGAGTTCTCCACAAATTGAAGTCTCTTTTGAAATTATATCCTGTCATCAATAATCGCCTTTGTCTTAAAGGAATTTTAAGCCGTATGATCTGTGGCAGAATCTTGTTGGAAATATCCCCACTCTCTCATTATCTAACAACATTTGGCAAAATTGTGTAACAATATATCTATATCTACGGCAACCATCGGAATTTACGTTATCGCTGAAAAATATGGGATATAGACCCTATATCCGATTTGCTGCTCCAGCACATCATAAACCGGTGGTTACATTGTACATCAGAGCTTCATTAATTAAATGAAGAATCTCTATGCTCTAATACTTATTGTTTTGTGGGAAAACGTAAATATATTTAAATGAAACCATGCCTCATCTAGAAAACTATTAAATGTTTGCCAATGATATATTGTAAAATTCAGTTAAAAAATTGACACATTTTCTTCGTCACGAAGTTGTAATTCGCGAACTATAGTCATGCTGTGGGTGTCAATTTTAGAACTTTAGCAACTCGAGGAATAGAGGTTTGTAAAAACACCTACTTGCTGCGCAGTACGTCTTAGAGCCTTCTTTGGAGAACGTTTGAATGACGTACCAGTCGTACTCTGTGGTCTAGTGGCCTTTGGTCCCTGAGGTCGCGGGTTCAAACCCGGCGGAGGGCGATGGATTTTTTTCGGGAGTAAAACTCTTTAGCATTGTTTTCTTATGAAGGGAAGTAAAGCCGGTGGTCCCGTGTCGTAGATTTACGGTACGTAAAAGAACTTCAACCCTGATAAAGAGGCCTCTGAGAAAAATCACCGGTGTTTCACGCCCAATATGGAATAGGACGCTAAGAACCATAGCAGTTAAAGAGCGCCCATAAATAATACACAACTTTGTTTATTGATACACCAATTTCATAATTTTTTCCTGTGTTAGAACATGTTTTTTTCACTAAACTTATTAACCAGACATTTAATAGTTTCTATATCTGGAAATGGAATACCAGGAAATTTCTCCGAAAATTGCCTACACACCACTTTACATGATTCGGTTTCTATTACGTATGTATTCGCACATAAAAATTCTTTGTTCAAGCGTGAATTTTTCGGTAGGTATTTCAGTGGACTAATAACAAAACAAGAACAGTAACCATAATAAGAATACTCTTAAAGTAATTCACAAACAACACAGATGTCCCGACTAAACCTTCGATTTGAGATGCGCAACGAACAAAAGTTGGTCTTTACAGCTCGAACTGAAGGCAGAAGTCACACAGCACAATACAGCTGATAACTTGTGTCGTGGTAATCTGGCTCGTGTTATCTTATTTTCTGGGCGCCTGTTATTGTTTTATTATTTTGAATTTTGGGTTCTTTGTCCTCCGGCTAGGTATTATTACTCAGTCGAACAAGTATATCTGAGCAAGGCGTGTAAACGGAAAGGAGTTGTTGCTAAAAGATAACACTGATAAAGTAATTTGTTTCTACATTTTTATTGCCGTCACTCTTAATAATTCACATATTTAATCTTTATACACGCCTGAAACTGTTATATTTCCGAATGTAATTACTGTCGTATTAGTTGCCGCGTACTTCACATTTTGTAACTAACTTTACAACGTGTACCTCGCGAGAGATTCTTGCAAACTGTGTGACGTGCACCACACGAGGGATTCCTTAGAACTATGCGACACATGTTTATGGCTCGAGAATACATATTCCCTCACCTCGAATTGCCCAAAGATTATAATAGAGCTGCTATTGGTTAACAAATCGCGCCAACATTAGTGTCTGTTTTGTCAGCCAATCACTATTACTAACATATATACTCTGGGAAGATATTCCCTCCATTTCTAAAGAAAGGCACGCTACCCTGACGTCATTTGTTTGTCTCTTCTTAGTGATAAACAACTCGCCCCCTCGGTTTATTGTTACCCACTTCTATTGTCAGTTTTAGTGAGGCCGTGTAAACTTATTTCCGAACAATACTTATGGCTAACAAACATCTAAAATCCTGTACATACAATAATATTAATTTACACTACAATCACTCTGGCATTCACAGTGTTGTGATATAAAATACCGCCTCACTTGTCGGGTCATTCACCGCTTGTGCGCTGGCGGAACGTCATTCATTGCAGTACAAGCGATAAAACAATTTATGCCGAATGAAATTTGTTTAACGTTGTACATTTCCGAAGTATTCCTTATTTATATACTTCAAGTGAAGAATCGACTTTTTTTCTTTATTTTCTTTTTTCCGTTGTGGTCATGCAAAGTGAACGAAATTTCAAAGCCATCACACAGCAATCCGCTCTTAAAGGATTTGGCTAACGTTTGAAGCTGGTTTGTTGTTCCGCCACATTTGAAACGGGGCGAAGGTCATCACTTTTTGAAGCCCTGCCCTTTGCTATTTGTCTGTGGTTGATTCTGCTGCCACTGCTACAGTGGTTTGTCATAAAATCTTTCTCTTAGAGTATGCGTGGGCCGTTGTGAAAGGATAACACTAGCTTAAATTGACTGAGAAATTTAATGCCATCTAATACTTGAGCTACCGAAGCGAGGTGCCGACCGTTTGAAGATAAAGACTGAAACGGATTATGAACTATAGCACTCAAAAATATAAAAAGTGACTTATTATACTTGCTAGCTTCTGCAGTATTACTTTAACGGCTTGAAATAACGGTTTCCGTAATGAAAGAAATTAGAACTCGCTTGCCGTGAAACGCTAAAATGCTTACCGGCAAAACCCCTCGCAACAGCCGCTAAATCAAACTCTCACAAGCGTGTCACTGAGCGCTTAGGACACTTGGTAGAGACGGGTTCAAAAAGCTTATATTTTGTTTTTTATTGTAATGGATTATACATGGCATAAGGAACATACCTGTGTAATTTTTTTTTATCTGGACCTTTAAAGAGCTCTAATGGTCCAGCGATGTTATAGTATATTGGCATGTAACATGGTGCTCACCTTGTTTTTTTTTTCTATTTCCCGTGTTACTTTTTAAACTTCAGGTGCACTTAGAAGTTTGAAACTTTTTGTGGTTGTACCGAATGCTTAGCTGTATTTAGTAGTTTAAAGATTTTGATTCTAAATTGCATCCACGAAAAATTATATATATAAAAACACCCAAAATTATTTTTTGTGACTACTTATTAAAAACTAAATTAGTCCCTCAAATGGACAAAATAGTTAACACACTATCCTAAGCTATGTATATAAATTTATAATAAAAACAATTGACGGAGTTCTGATCTTTATTTTCAGAGAAAAGTGTACCTATATATGGAAGTAAGTTATTTTTAGAAATTATTTTATGGCATTTAAATATTTTTATAATTAAAAGATTTAAAGCTAGCTAAACAATCCTGAAACCAGTATACGTGAAAACCTTATTTAATAAGCAGTAAAAAGTAAATTGTCCTAGATGGTATAATTCTAGAAAAAATTAACTTTTGCCCTTAAAATAACACATGAGTCGTCACAAGTAACCAAAGTGACGAATGCATGCACGAAGGAATGTGTGTCTGGTTAGAAGGCACGCCCTCTTATTAACTTAAGCTCCACCTACATATTACTCCCCTATCAACATCCCTTCATATCTCAGAACTATTATGTATGCGTATGTGACACTGTTTCTAGGCGGTACCTCCCCGAATCTCAGAATTTCATTACCTTTCTCCTCATCAAAATTTCTGTCTATGTGAGAATTCATAGGTACTGAACTTATGAGCTATCTGCCTTCCAAGAATCTTTAAGCTAGTGCTTTCTCTCCTCACGCTGTTACTAATGTTTTGCTTAACATGACTCGCTAATTACCTTTTTCTTCGGACAAATATTTTAATTCAAGCTTATATTATAATACATTGATTTAATATACAGAAACTATACATTACAAATATTTCTTTACCTTACTATTATTTCTTTATTTATTTATGTCTTCCTGTCAATTACGGTATCCGTTTAAGACTACTGCATTCCCTTGTTCCGCTTTTACCTACAAGGAAAAATAAAATCTGATATGTTACACTCACATTACTTTCTCTACTCTTGTACAAACTATTTAAACAAAAGCTTATTCTACATATGCATCATGTTAGTCGAGATATCGAGATGTTAAATATTATTGCTAATTTTCTTGTAGATGCAAGGGGAATTGGTAGGCTTTAAGCGATAGTCAAATATTTTAAGAGCTGGTTACTATGTGGAGTATTCCATACTCTTTGCATTACCAGGAAAAAAAATGAATAACGAATTCCCATTTGAGGAAAAAGTACAAGTATTGGAAAATTTAAGGGAATAACAAGCAATATCTCCAAAATAGTTCACTCAACAACAAAAAATGTATATTAAATAAATTGTGCATTTTAACGCTATCTACATTTTTAAGTAGTAAAATTTTATCTATATCTTATGGTTTACCAGTTATGCAAAAGTCGTTCACAATGAAGAATAATTTTGGAGACATTCCCAGAAAATTCAAGATATACATTATATTTGTCATGAAAGTATCTTAAATGTATGATATTTTAATCAAAATCGTTAGAGACATTTTTGAGAATTAAAATTTTCGAAAAATGTTCCATGTAAAGGGTAGTTTGGGGTGAGGGGATTTTCTTGAAAACCTTCGTGTCGTATCTCTGGAAGGTATTGAACCTAAATACTAAGTTTGGCGTTTATCCGACTGTTCGTTTCTGAGTTATGCTGTTTACAGACACACATAGACACACACACGGACATGTTTCCAAAAATGTTTTTTTTTTGCATTCAGGGGGTCTCAAAACGTATATTTCCGGTGAAATCTCGGTATCGAATTTTTGGGTGGAATGCAATACTTCCCCTGCTGACTATACGTAGCAGAGAAAGTAATAATAAAACAATTTCTGCAAACCTTTATCTCGAAGAAGTAGTTTCTGTAAGTCATGTGAATGTAAAACTTGGGACTGGTTTTACTCAGAGGATCTAAACTTGTTTTACTCTCAGTGAAATCTCTCTATTGAATTTTCGGCTATAATCAAATACATCCTCTACACAGTTGGTCGGTAGAGAAGGTAAAAATAAAATAACCACAATTATTTTAGATACTTCATCTTAGTGAATTTCTCAAACACAGGCGTGACATAGCTATGGCATACCTTAAGTATAGAAGCTATTGTTTTACTGAGTTAAGACAGTTTCCTGCCTATCTCCAATTGGTCAGATATTCATATTCCCAAATGGAGAATCTGTGTTAAAATTAATGAGAGGAGGGAGTATTCAGTTCTATTCAATTAGCTGGAGCGCTCGGCTGATATTCAATTTAATACTGACGGCGGTTCGGTTAGCAACAGGAAATGCCAAAGCTGTCGAATTTTTAATAAGCGGGTCTGTTCCTGTATGGACGAGGGAAAAAACGCATCCACTTCCAGAATCGTATTAATAATAAGCAAACAAAACAGGATATGATACAGTACAGCGGAGAATATTAAATTTAGGTTTGGAAGCCAATTCCGGTAACTTCTCCTTCACAAACCAGCAAAGTCTGTTTATTCTTTCTACAATGTCCAAATTTTACATTACGAGGGAAGTGAACAGTATAGAACGAATTACACACGCCACCGTTTCATTTTTGAACGTTTTACTGTTTTTACTTCCTCTACTACGCGTGTAGTAGGGGAAGTATTGCATTACACCCAAAATTTCGATACCGAGGTTTCACCGGAAATATATACTTTGAGGCAGTATTTTTAACACTTAAATGATATCAGTCTAGTTATATAATATATAATCAATAACAACCTGCGTTAAAGCAATATGGTTATGTAACAATACATAAACGGTGTATATTACAGTCATTGTGTATGTTTATTTTATTGTCTACATGTTCAATAATGTTATGTGAATGTGTTGTGTAATTTAATAATGTAGGAACTGTGAGAATAATAGGTTAAAAGTTGCTAAAATGAGGTAACAATGAGGTAGCCTTGAGGCAATAATGAATCAGAAGGTTTAATAATGAAACTATCATTCTTGGAGCAACAATAATGTAAGTTTTTGTGACAGTTCATAAAATAGCCAATCAACAACCAGAAAAAGCTTTAGTTAAATGAAGGTATTCTATTGCACTAGGATTAGCCAATCAGAAACTGAAATATAGCAAAATTTTCAATTTCAGAGTTCAATTGCTTGTAGACAGTGCTCATAACTGGACGCGTTGCTTGTAGACAGCGTTTCTAACCGGACTCTAGATGCGTCCTCGAGAAATTTAATACTATTGCGTGTGAGACAAAAATAGTTCACGTGTTAAAAAGTGCAAGTAATTAAATAAAAAATCTCACAGCTCTCTCAATATCAATGAAGTGATATTTAAATCGTGTCAAGCATTAATAAAAGGAGTGTAGTAAAATTATAATCTATGTAAGCCTACATTCCTCAGTTGCACCACTCCGTGCTAAGACACGGTGATTTCTCTCTACCACAAATTCTTTCCCGCATTCCCTTTTCATTCAGTTTCCTTATCATGTTTCAGGTGTGCTTTCAGGGGCGCGAGTGTGGGGCACAACTGTCGCAGATACTTGCTCCAAGGAAAGAGAATTCCATGTGGGCACCAGAGGGCTACCTAGGTTTTATTGGTCGTTTACTGTCCATTCTGGGAGACTTCGGCGATGAGTCTTGTCTTTGAGACGGAATACTTAGGGACTTCTGAACGTATCTGTGGTATGTAGTTTCATGTGTTACTTTTGCCTCATCCATTCCTCCTGGGGGAGGAGGTTGGCAGCCACAATAGATATATAGATATAAATATCTTCCTTCTTCGAAGATACTATATTCTGTAGGGGTTTGATAACTTAAAAAATCCGATGTGTTGCACCCACACGACTTTCTCTACCCTTGTACAAACTATTTTTACAAACGCTTATTCTCCACCTACGTAATGTTAATCGAGATAAACATTTGCAGAAACTATCTTATTAGTAGTTTTCTTGTACGTACAAGGGGAACATGGTAGGCTTTAAGCGATAGTCAAATCTTTTAAGAGCTGGTTGCTATGTGGAGCATTTCATTCTTTTTGCATGTCCAGAACATAAAAAAACCAATAAGGAATTCCTATTTGAGATAAAGCATACATACGTATTGGTAAATTCAAACGAATGGCAAGGAATATATCGGAAATAGTTAACTCAACAAAAAGAAAATATAATACGAAGAATTCGGATAAATACCAAACTTGGTACAAACGTTCAGTGCCTTCCAAAGATGTGATACGAAGATTTTCAAGAAAGTTCCTACCCCACAGACTACCCTTTACATGAAAGACTTTTCGAAATTTTTATTTTTATAAAAACGGCTGTAACAATTTTGATTAAGATTACGTATATTAAAGATATTTACATTAAAAGTAAAATATACATTTTTAATTTTCTGGAAATAGCCTGTGAAATCAACTTCATTTGGAACACATTATTTATAATTTGGCATAGCTAGTAAACATTAAGCAATAGACGAAAACGTACTACACAGAAAAAAAAAATAAAATGTAGATCTCTTTAAAACACACAATTCATTTCAAGTAACTTTTTTATGCCATTAGCCATTTCTGAGATACTCTTTATTAAAGTTTTAATTGTTAATTTATTGCTCATTCTCATACAGTATTGTGAACATTCAGTTGGTTCTCGATTGCATGGCAACAGTATGGAACATTAAAGAGAGCATATAGCGTCCAGTTTTTTGACTATCGCTGTTCCCTTTGTATTTGAAACAAAATGTGTAATGTAGCTATTTCCAGAAAGTTCCTTTTATCTCGATTAAAATGAAGAAGATAGGAAAATAAATCTTCGTAAGAATAATACCACATACCTAGTGGGAAATATTGCATTTCACCCAAAAATTCGATGTCGAAATTTCAAGATAAATGGATGTTTTGAGGCCCCCGATTTCCCAAAGAAGCTTTTTAGAAAAATAGATCTTGTATGGTGTATATATGTGAGCCTGCGTGCGTGCACGCTTGCCTGTGAATGTGTGAACAGCGTAACTCAAAAACATCATCTCGAATAAACATCAAACGTGATGTTTGAAGTTCATATGTCCCAAAGATCCGACACGATTATTTTCAAGAGAATTACCCCTCCCCAACCTAAACCGTTTACGTAAAAAAATCGTTATTGTTATTACGAAATCTCTCTATAAATTTGATTAAAGTAATATCCTTTGTTTAATATTTAATATATTCCACTCGGAAATGAAATCTATATTTTATGTCTATGGGAATAGCTTATGATCTTCTTCGTTCGAGGAATTTCATATAATTGGTAGATCATGAGAGTTAGACTAAAAATTTACTGTACCAAAATGCAGAACTCTTGAAAACATGCAATAGCTTTTGATATTGGATTAAATTTCTTAATACTTTATTTTTTCAAGTACTTTTGGCATATAATGATCCACCTTGAAGCATTTGACTACCATTTATGTATTCAACACAAATTTTGTAAATTAACACTCAATTAGTGGTAAAATATTCTTTTGTAGTTACAGTTTGTAGAAGCTAAAATAAATGATAGGGGTACAGAGAGTTATATGAATATAGCACATCAGTTTTTTATGTTTTCTTTCAAAGTTGGGTACATAGGACCAGGAAATATTAGTTTTCCAGTATCAGTATCAGCTAAATTGTTTGAAATTTGTAGAAATTAGCAATTTGAGTACAAGTTTGCCTTAAAATGGATACAAAATGTCTTTTAGTGTCAATATTCGTAGTGCAAATATGATATATGATAATTAATATTAATATTACAAGTGTAAAACTCCGCAGGAAACAAACAAAAAACATGGATAAACAAAGAACTACCAGCGAAACCAGAATGCTGTGAAAGAACGAAGAAGAAAAGAAGTGTTTATGCAGACACACGAAAAGAATAAATAGGGGCCAGAGAAGAAGGCTATAATCCTTAGCAGCACTAAAGCCAGAGAAAAAACAGGAAAGAGAAATATAAGCATAAAATAAATATTAAGGAATATAAAGAGTGCGTGGATATCTCAAGTAGAAGTTTATGACGGAAGCTATAAAAGGGAGTTCAAATAAAACTCATTCAGAAAAAGGAAAATATCCTCTCAGGCAGACAGACATATCGTCATTATAGACATAGCGAACAAAGACTGGAAACAAATTCCTCTCGCAGAGCGAAGAATAATCTCCACTAATCCATGATTTCGGTATAATGGAACTCTGTACAATAGGGGTGGTCATTTCTTCCTATTCAATATTGAAAAGGTTACCATGTGGCGTTCAGGGGTGATTAAACCTCCTGTGTTGTCAAGGGATTTAGAGCAAGAGTAATATGAGATTCTCTGAGGGATACAGCACACATGGGGATCCTTTAGTGATTCATGCACAAGGGTTCTTTCAAACGTTTCGTAAATAAGTAAAATAAACAATGTTTTCTTCCAGGCTGTGTCAGTTTTGTGAGGTTTGCATATGCTCTAGACATGAAATATAAATAACTTTGCATTTCAAACAATCAGCGGCATGTCTTTATAAATTTAACCTATTTGTTTCCGTTTTTATTAATTTCTCTACTATGTATGGCAAGTAGAGGAAGTATTGCACTCCGCCCAAAATCTGGAAATAGGCTTTAAGACCCCTTGAATCCAAAAAAGCACTTCTAGAAAAAGGTCTGTGTGTGTGTTTGTGAACAGCATAACTCAAAAACAAAAAATCAGATAAATACCAAACTTTGTATTTAGCTTCAGTATCTTTCAAAGATGCGACACAAAGATTCTCAAGAAAATCCCCCCACCCCAGAGTACCCTTTACGTGGAACATTTTTCGAAAATTTTGATATTCTCAAAAGTGGCTCTTAAGATTTTGATTAAAATATCATATGTTTATGAGATTTTCATTACAAATAAAATGTATATCTTGTATTTTCTGGGAATGTCTTCGAAACACCTCTTCTTATTGAATGGTTGTTGCATAACTGGTAAACCGTAAGAGATAGACAAAGTTTATCTACACAAAAAATGTAGAGCTCGTTAAAACACATAATTTGTCATGTACTATTTGTGTGTGGAGTGAACCATTTCCGCGATATTCCTTGTTATTTGTTTGAATTTTCCAATATTTATACTTTGTTTCAAATGGGAATTCCTTATTCGTTGTTTTATGTCTTGGACATACAAAGAGAATGGAATGCCCACTTAGCAACCAGCTCTTAAAATATTTGACTATCGCTTAAAGGTTAACATCTCATATCTCGATTAACATGAAGTTGACGGAGAATAAGCTTTTGTAAAAATATTTGTACAAGAGTAGAGAAAGTTATGTAAGTGCAACACATCAGATTTTTTCTCTATCACATGACTAGTAGGTAGTGTTATATTTCATGCAAAAATTCCAAACAAACATTTTACCTTAAATACTGTTTTGAGGCCCACCGAATGCTAAAATGAATATTTTTAGTAAAATCTAATGTTACATTCACGTGACTATTGTTTATTAGCGAGTATACAAATTGCTATTTTACTATCTACTTCAGTTTAATCGTGATAAACCTTTGCAGAAATAGTTACATTACACATTCCTTTATAGATACAAAGGGAACAGCAATATAGTCAAATGTTTAAGAACTGGACGCTGTATGCCGGCCTTAAAATTCCATACATAACACCGCGAGAAACAAAAATCGACAGGAATTTAAAATAATGGCAAAGTATTGAACAATTCGAACCATTAATACTAACGAATATTTCGGAAATGGCTAATGCCACAATAAAATTTATTTGGAATAAATTAGGTGAATTACATTTCTTATGTAGTACGTTTTCCTCTATGGCGTAACGCTTACCAGTTATATAAGATTATATAAAATTCTTTCCGAATTAAGTGGACTTCACAAGTATTCCCAGAAAATTCAAGATATACATTACATTTGTCATGCAAATATGTTTAGTATATTATATTTTAATCAAAATCGTCAGCAATTTTTTAGAAAATCTAGAATTTCGTATGAAATCCCATGTACTTTTTGCTTTTGAGCTATGCTATTCACACACACACACATACATACACGCACACGCGCGCACGCAAGCTGCCGTTTTCTAAAATTTTCTTTTTGGATTCACGGTGTCTCGAAACATGTATTTCCGGTGAAAGAGTGATATTGAATTTTTGGGTGGAATAAAATGCTTCCTCCTACCTAACATTTGTAGGTGTCAGAGGATGTAAAATAGTAAACTATAATATAAGGGGCATCGTTTCGCAATCCTACGAGCAAAATTAAACCACGTGTGGCATGTGCTATTTCTTGGACAGAGCTGGAAATTGTAAAATATCAGTAATATTATATTCACTCCTGAAACTAACAGACTACGTTTAGAACGCGCTTCCTGAAACAAGAGAAATGACGTTAGAAAGTGAGTTCTCAGATGTTTTGTTCATTTGCTACCAATTATTTTCACCAATTTTCGCCTTATATCAGCCAATGAAGCGATTAAATTATATATCATATTGTTTTCTAGATTTTTGGATAAGTGCTTCTAGTCTTATTCGTTTTGCTACTTCTCTAATTTCACTTCCATTTCAGTTTCTTCTGGATTTAGAATTTCCGCCATTTAATCTTTATGTAGGTTGCATAAAAAGTAGCGTTTTAGATCAAAGAAAGCTACCAGTACAACTATAGGTTAACTCTACAACAAATTGCTATAAATTGAAGTATGACGAGTTGTTTGTGAGGAGATAATACGAGCGACATGAGAAACTAATGATGTAGAAATCTGTTGCACTTACATGACTTTCTCTACTCATGTACAACACTATGTTTACTACTTCACGTTGATCGAGATAAACGTTTGCAGAAACTAATTGCTAAATTTCTTGTAGGTGCAAGGGGAATATGGTAGTATTTAAGCGATAGTCAAATCTTTCAAGAGCTGGTTGCTATGTGGCGCATTCCATTCTCTTTGCATGTCGTTATATATATAATATAAACGAATGAGGAATTTTTTTTGAGAAAAACTATAAGTATTAGAAAATTCAAACAAACAACAAGGAATATCTGTAAATAGTTCACTCCACAAGAAAATGTGTGATATAAAGTGTGTGTTTTAACGAGATCTACATTTCTTGTGTAGTATCTCTTACGGTTTTTCAGTTATGTAAAAGCCATTCAGAATGATGACTTTTTTGGGACATTCCCAATAAATTCAAGATATAAATTTCATTTTCCAAGGAAATATCTTAAAACATATGATACTTTAATCAAAAGCATTAGTCATTTTTGAGAAAATCAAAAAATGTTCCAGTGTAAGTGATAGTCTGGGGTGGAAATTTTCTTAAAGATCTTTGTGTCGCATCCTTGGAAGATACTAAACTTAAATACCAAGCTTAGTACTTACCGAAGTTTTCACTTTTGAATTATGCTGTTCACAGACACACACGGACATGTTTCAAAAATGCTTTATTTGGATTCAGGTCACCTCAAAACTTGTATTTACAGTGATATCGCATTATTGAATTTTTGGTGGAATGCCTTACTTCCGTTAGTTACTATGCGTAGTAGAGAAAGTAAAGAGGCAATGAAAAATAATACTAATCAATCCAAGTCGAGTTATTAAACATGTGCAAATACAAAGGGTAATTTCCAAGTGATTGGATTTGAAACCAAAGTGGGTCACGATGAAGCTTTTAGTCGTGTGCTGTGTTAGAAAGCCGTGCTTTTTTGATCCAGTGGATCTTCAAGGTACTTACAGTGAAATATTGGTATAGAATTTCGAGTTCCAATACAGTTCATATTCTACCTACTATAGGTGTTTGAAGAAGTAAACCGTAGTTTTGAAGACATGTTAAGCTTAAAAATATGTAAATTAGTTGTTTAGGTTAAACAAGCTATACCTTTTCCCTATAAGCTGAAAGGAGAAGTAAACAATTTAAATGTATCACTCCGCCGAGCACATGGCAGCACCACGTGGATGATGACGTGAGAGGTAATTGCTTCAGACAGAATGCGAATACAGTATATTGCACAGCTTGAGGATCATTAGCTTTTAATCATTGCATGTCTTATTCCTATATTTTGCCTTACATCCTAAACTTCTAACACATGATACTAAGAGTAGAGAAATAAAAGTTGTGCCTGAACAGTTCGACATCTGTGATTAAAGGTACTGGATTAAATGTTTCTTAACTTCAGGCTTTAGAAATCATTCATTTAATGTCTAATATCAGTATACCACTTTTGCTTTAACCTTCTATGAGTCAACAGGTTAAGAAAACGATTAGCACTATAGGTTAAAACACAAAAGAAAACAAAAGCGACTAAAGCTATCCGATCAGCAATTCTACTTCACTAACAAAGAAGTTTAATTATTGCTAAACAATGGCTAACCATAATCATTGTCGATTAATGGTAGATACTTTTTCAAAGAATTTTTTAAAAGCATTTAGCACCAATTGTCTTCTTTCCATTTCCCGCGTTTGTGTTTTCCAGAGTGGCAGAGGATTCGAAACCGGAAACAAACTGCAGCGCCTGCGTATAGCCTCTTAAACCCTCTGCTATAACGCTTCATTTAGTTATAAGTGAACCCAAACACACACATTTAGTTTCATAAATTTAACTGTTACAATAATGAATGTTTTAAATTTTTCTGCACGAGAATAACCACAAAATGTTACGATCTGAACCGAACTGTTTTTTGTAGAGGAAGAGACGAAATACTAAGCGGGAAAGGTTGTAGTTTGCCCACCAGCCAATGAGGTACCGTCTTGTCACGTGGTTTTGCTTACTTCTCCTTTCAGCTTATAGTGAAAAAGATATATTAGGATTGTTAGACTTTTCATTTCTAGCAGAAACCATGCACAAAATGAAAAATCATCACTGTTTTACTGAATTACAGGCACAGACGTGGAAGACCTGGTCTGTCAGTGTTCATAACTTCTGTGAGCCCTCTCCTAGCTGTGGAATTCCTAATAATTTATACAATCAGTGACAGCATGTTTTGATATGAGAGTTCCCAAAAGGTTTTTGTTACATCTCCCTTTATAGCTTTGTGCTGTAATTAAATACAGTGATAAATATGGAGAAGAAGGGATATGACTGACAGGGGACGGATACTTATCTATCTTTCCCTCTGTTTCATTGTCCATTGCTGACGGGGAGCTTCTGTCGAGACAAAAGGACGATGTAATGCGCCAAGTGCGTGGAAACTAATACTAGAGGGGTCGAGAATATGGTCGAATATTGAGATCTGTTTCCGATAAACTATGCAAAAAAGAAATGTATTACGATAATTCTTACAAATGATAATGCATGGCTCTATGCACGTTTTATAAATAACATGCATAAAAATTTATATCTAATAAACCCCCCTGACAGCATTCAAATAAATAGGAACAAAACTGGCGGGTGTGAACAATCCACAATTCACCAACTTAAATTAGATATATTTTATAGTCTGTAACAATCAAGGAATAAGATTTTGATGTATTACATTCACGTGATCTTCTCTGCTCAATCTTCTATAACTTATTCGTACAAAAGCTTACTACTTTCTCTGCTACGTATAATAAGTATTCCACCCAAAAATTCAATGGCGAGATTTCACCAGAAATATCGTTTTGAGACCCCCTGAATCCAAAAAAGGTATTTTTGAAATCATGTCCATGTGATATGTATGTGTGTGTGTCTGTGAACATAACTAAGAAACAAACTTGGTATTTAGGTTCAGTATCTTCCAGAGATGCGACACGAAGGTTTCAAGAAAATTCCCCCACTCCAGATTACCCTTTACAGGGAACATTTTTCTAAAATGTTAATTTTCTCAAAATGGCTCTAACGATTTTGATTAAAAAATCATATGTTTTAGATATTTTTATGACAAATAAAATGTATATCTCGAATTCTCTGGGAATGTCTTCAAAAGTATTCTTCATTGTGAACAACTTTTGCATAACTGGTAAACTATAAGAGATAGACAACATTTTACTACACAAAAAAGGTAGATCGCGTTAAAATACACAGTTTACGTCATACATTTTTTTGTTGAGTGAACCATTTTCGAGATCTTGCTTGTTATTCCCTTAAATTTTCCAATACTTTACTTTTTCTCAATTGGAAATTCGTTATTCATTTTTTTTGCCCCGGTAATGCAAAGAGAATGGAATACTCCACATAGCAAGCAGCTCTTAAAATATTTGGCTATCACTTAAAGCCAACCAATTCCCCTTGCATCTACAAGAAACTTAACAATAACATTAACATTTCGATATCTCGATTAACATGAAGCATATGGAGAATAAGCGTTTGTAAAAACAGTTTGTTCAAGAGTAGAGAAAGCCATGTGAGTGTAACAAATCAGATTTTTTCTAACATTCGCATATATGGTTTCATTTCAGAGGTCATAAGTACAAAGAAAAGAGTACACTTAGGCGATCGTCAAATCTTTAAAAAGTAAAAACCTTATTTGCTGGCACACATTGGTGAATATTGACGGAAATCCTTCAAAGAGTTCAGTTTTAATTTCTCTAAAACATACGTAGTTGGTAGAGCAAGTATTGCATTCCACCCAAAAATTTGATTTCACTAGAAGTGCATGTTGATAGGCCCCTGAATCCAAATAGGGCATTTTTTGAAACACATCCGTCAAACTCAAAAGGGAAAAGTAGGGCAAGTACCAAACTTGGTATTTAAGTTCAGACATTCCAAAAACGCAAGAGGAAATTTTCAAGAAAAACCGCTAACACAAACTATTCTTTGCATGGAAGATATTTTTGAAATTTATTTTCTAAAAAATGGGTGTTACGATTTTAATCAAAATACCATAATATTAATGAGATTTACATGACAAATAAAACGTGTATCTTGAATTTTCTGGGAATAGCCTTTGAAACCCTCTTCATTCGGAAGGAATTTTGTATAATTTTGTATAGCTGGTAAACGTTAAGAAAGACAAAAATGCCCTGCACAAAAAATGTATAAATGTATTTAAAACACATGATTTACTTAAAATAAGTTTTTTTGTGGCATAAACTATTTTTGAGATATCGGTTAGCAATGGTTCAAATTTTTCAATACTTAGGCATACTTTTAAAACCCTTTGGATTTTCAGTTCTTTCTCGCGATTGCATGGAAACAGTATGGAATTTTAAGTCCAGCATATAGCGTCCAGTTGTAAAACATTTGACTATCGCTGATGCCTTTGTACCTATAACGAAATGTATAATGCAGCTATTTCTGCAAAGGTTTGTTTGGATTAAAATGAAGTAGATATAAAAGTAAGCTTTCGTAAGAATACATACTGAGGCTTTCACGGCCGGCGTCATAACTAATAAATGAATTACAACTATCCGGGCTTGTGGGCCGTGGTCTAGATGCCTTCAAGACCACGGCCTACAAGTCCGGATAGTTTTAATTCATTTATTAGTTTCGTAAGAATAGCTTCTATTCACGCTGATAAACTATGGAAGATAGAGAAAGTCCGACTTTTTTCTCACTTTCTGTTTGTTATACATTTCTACACATTCCAAAATGTTTCTTATGATGCAATGTTTGTTGAATTTCCTTTAGATGTTACAGATAAGCACCAAAAACTATTATTATAGAACTGTTAGGAGCAAGTCTTTTATCGGTTGCCATTGGAAGATTATTAATTAGAAAATGTAATTCACACACTAAAATTAGTGTAACATGTTGTTTCTCATTATCTTATAATTTTTATTCAATAACTAAAATGTATTTAAAACTATATTTTCAGCATTTTTTCTTAAACATTCGTTGGAGTCAAAATACGTATTTGTATTAGTAAAATTTTAAATTATTCATCGTATGGGCCAATTTGTTTGCCAATAAAATAATCAATTAAACAATAAAGTGATAACTGCTAGACATGCTCCAATGAACATTTGTATACATGCTAATGATGTGCGTTATTTGTATAAATTTTAAAAATATATGAATACATGTAGAATTCAGAAATTTTACCTTATGTTACCCTTAATACTTCATACTTTTGCACGCGGTCACTAGAATGAAAAGAATGACAAACGAGTATTAAAAACATCTGATATGATACATTCACATGACTTTCTTTACCCTGTGTCATTTATTAGCGGGTATACAATCTATTCTTACTAAAGTTTATTTCTCCATCTACTACATTTTAATCTACATAAACCTTTGCAGAAATAGCTACATTACACATTTTGTTATAGATACAAGAGAAGAACTTAAAATTCCATACTGTTTCCATGCAATCGTGAGAAACAACTGAAAATCAATGGATTTAAAAAGAATGAACAAAATATTTTAAATAAATAGAACCATTAATAACGGATGACTCAAAATGGCTGACGCTACAAAAAATGGTTTTAAATAAATTCTGTGTCCTAAGGAGATCTGTTTTTTATTGTGTGGTAAGTCTTCTTTAATCGATTAACATTAACCAGTTAAATAGGATTATAGATACACTCTTAGAAATGAAGTGGAATTCTCAAACTATTTTCAGTAAATTTAGGATATGCTTTTTATTTGTAATGTAAATATCTTTATTGTAACGTATTTTAATCAAAATTGTTAGAGCTACTTTTTAGAAAATCAGAAAATTTCAAAAACTCTTCAATTGTAAAGGGTACTCTGGGGTGGGGAAATTATATTAAAAATCTTTGGAAGGTATTGAACCTAACACCAAGTTTGGCGTTTATCCGACTTTTCTTTTTTGAGTTATGCTGTTCACACACACAAGGATCTTTTACTTGAAATGACTTCTTTATTCAGGGGGTCTCAAAACATGTATTTCCGGTGAACTCCCGACATGGGTGGAACACAATACTTCTCCTTCTTACTATAATTAGCAGAGAAAGCAAAAATCGTAAATATGTCAAAAATGGTTAGTGACAAAAAAAAGCAAGGTTTACGTAAGTTGTTTACATAATCAAGCTCTACATTCTTTGTGTGGAAAATTTTGCATCTTTATATCTTATCTCAAAATCTATTCTCAGGAAATTCTATATACGGTTTTTATTGGTAAGGTGGTATTGTGCTTAAAATCGCTATAACCATCTTTGGAATAATAATAATCTGATGTGTTACACTCACATGACTTTCTCTACTCTTGCACAAACTATTCTTACAAACGCTTATTATCCACCTGCTTCATGCTAATCGAGATATCGAGAATTTTCTTGTAGGTGCAAGGGGAATTGGTAGGTTTTAAGCGATAGTCAAATATTTTCAGAGCTGGTTGCTATGTGGGGTATTCCATTCTCTTTGCATTACCAGGAAAAAAAATAAATAATGAATTCTCATTTGAGAAAAAGTATAAGTATTGCAAAAATAAGGGAATAACAAGCAATATGTCGAAAATGGTTCACTCAACAAAAAAATGTATATGACATAAATTGTGTGCTTTAACGCGATCCACATTTTTTGTACAGTAAAATTTTGTCTATCTCTTATGGTTTAGCGTTTAAGCAAAAGTCGTTCATAATGAAGAATACTTTTGGAGACATTCCCAGAAAATTCAAGATAGACATTGTATTTGTCATAAAAGTATCTTTAATAAATGATATTTTAATCAAAATCGTTAGAACCATTTTTGAGAAAATTAAAACTTTTGAAAAATATTCCATGTAAAGTGTAATCTGGGGTGGGGGGATTTTCTTGAAAACGTTTGTGTCGCTTCTCTGGAAGATACTGAACCTAAATACCAAGTTTGCTGTTTATCCGACTATTCGTTTCTGAGTTAAGCTGTTCACAGACACACACACGGACATGTTTCTAAAAATGCTGTTTTTGGATTCAGGGGGTCTCAAAACCTGTATTTCCGGTGAAATCTCGGTATCGAATTTTTGGGTGGAATACATTACTTCCCCTACTTACTATAAGTAGTAGAGAAAGTAAAAATAAAGAAATATTCTTGATGTAATGGGCAGGTTTGACTTGGGAATTTCTTGACAAAGTTCATATAGTATCTTTGGAACTTACTATAATTAATTACCAATCATTTTAGCTTTGTGCTTAGGGTTATGATGCCCCATGTGTAGTTTGAAATTAATTTATTTGTACTCTTTTATATTCTGGCAGATGTTAAACACCCACCTTATGTTTTCAGCAGTGTGAGTTTGTATGAAACAGATTAGGGAGAAACGAAAACTTAGCTGTGGGGCGCAGTAATTCATTCTGATTTACTGCTTGACGTCAGGTCCCTGTAAAGTAGGCAAACAGCGCTGCTGAAAACACGAAACTTGCAGAGGCTGTCGTGAATCAAACTCCAAATGTGACGTTGAGGAACGCTAATGTGAACCAAAATTAAGAGTATACGTCTTTTGTGTAGAAAAACTATGACTAAGATATACTAACCCTCATTTGTTTTATACTATATGGAAATATATTTATTTCCAAAATAAACGCAGTAGGGGGAACGAGACTTTACGCTTCGGTTGCAATTTTCTGTCTACATATTTATCAAAATACACCTGAAAAACAACTTAGGTCGAAAAATGGATAAGTTCAGATCACAACAGCATAATAATACAAATATTATACAAAATATAGGGCAGGTTCGCCAGCTAGGAAAAATTATTTTTTAGAAGAAGATATCTAATTATAAAAATTAGAATAACCACATTAGTATTTTTGGGTACTGAAAGTAGTGTCAGGGGAAAATTTCTCCCGTTGACTTCTCAAGCGAAGTTGGGATACATGTATACCTTAAGTTCGCCACCTGTATGTATGTGAGCTAAATACTATTTTACTGTATTGCAATGGTGGACAAGACTTACATTTAATTAGGCTAAATATATGAATTAAGTTTTGTAGTTATCCTATTAATATTTATTACTCTCTCAACTAAATTTAGTAAGTAAGGGGAAATATTGCCTCCCATTCAAAAATACGATACCAAGATTTAACTGCAAATACATGTTTTGAGATGCCCTGAATCCAAATAAAGCATTTTTGGAAACGCGTCTGTCTGTGCCTGTTAACAGCATAACTCAAAAACGAGAAGTCGGATAAATACCAAACTTGGTATTTGAGTTTACTGTTTTCCAAAGATTCGAGACGAAGATTTTCAAGAAAATCTCCCCACTCCAGACTACCATTTACATGAAAAATGTTTAGAAATTTAGATTTTTTTTTTAAAAAATGGCTCTAATGATTTTGATTAAAATATATGCTAAACCGTAAGAGAGAGACAAACTTTTATTACACAAAAATGTAGATCTCGTTAATGTACACAATTTGTCATATACATTATTTTTGTCTAGTGAACATTTTCCGATATATTCCTTGTTATTTGTTTGAATTTTGATTTTTTTTGTCCTGGACATGCAAACAGAATGTAATGCACATAGCAACCAGCTCTTAAAGGATTTCACTGTCGCTTAAAGTCTAGCATGTACCCCTTGCACCTACAAGAAAATTAGGAATAAGATAGTTTCTATAAACGTTCATCTCGATTATCATGAAGTAGATGGAGAATAAACGTTTGTAAAAACAGGCATGTGGGTGCAACACATCAGATTTTCATTATAGTAATTGAGCACACTGATAATTTGATTAGCAATGGAAGCTACATTGATAAAATATTGATACCATTTCAGTACCCTTACTAACTGAAAAACTTGAACTAATAAATTCAAATTCGAAAATTAAGGGGGAAAATATAATTGATCTTGATTAAACTTATTTCCAGGTACTATACAGATTTAAAGAACACTTTTTTTAAGTCCCACAGATTCTTCATGGACATAATGGGTACACGGCAACTAGTATATAGAACAGGATCCGTCTTGAAGATAAAACAGTACCTCTGTCTATTCATTTTCCAGTCAATGGATGCTTCTTACGATGTGCAGAATGCCTATGTTTTTGAGTTATTATTTTTAGGGTATATGTGGATATTGGATTGTGTGTTGGAATTACAGGGAGCAGAATTGGATGGTCTGGGGAACCAGCTTTCTAAATTTGTTGAGGCAGTATTTTTAACACTTAAAATGATTTTAGTCAAATTATACAATATGTAAATTCAATAACAGCTCGCCTTAAAGCAATATTCATATTTAACAATATATAAAAAGTCAATGTTACAGTCATTGTATATGTTTATATTATTGTATACATGTAATAATGTTATATGAAAGTATTACGTAATTTAATAATGTAGGAACTGTGAGAATAATAGGTTAAAGATTGCTAATAATGAGGTAATAATGAGGTAACCTTGAGGCAATAATGAACTTAAAGTTTAACAATACTGCTTGTGATTCTTGGAAGCAATAATGTAATTTTTGTGACAGTTTATAAAATAGCCAATCAACAACCAGAAAAAGCTTAAGTTAAATGAAGGTATTCTAATGGAGTAAGATTAGTCTATCTGAAACTGAAATATAGCAAAATTTACAAATTTAGAGTTCAGTTGGTTGTAGACAGTGTTCCTAATCGGACGTGAGATGTGTCCTCGAGAAATTTAATACGTATTTTGTGTGAGACAAAAATAGTTTACGTGTTAAAAAGTGCAAGTATTTAATAATAAAAAATCTCACAGCTCTCTCTATATCAGTGAAATGTTATTTAAATCGTGTCAAGGACTGAAACAAAATTATAATCTGTGTAAGCCTACATTCTTCAGTCGCTCCACGTCCTGCTAAGACACTCATGTCTCTAAAATTAATACTGACGCAGCCGAGGCAAACATAAATATAAATATTTAAAGAAACAGTCAAATTACAAAGTTAATATTTTTAAACTTGGGGCGAAGGCTACCGGAAACCGGGTACTATACGTGCAGTTGCAACGAACTTCAAGTTCGGCTCGCAACAGATGAAATATAATACAACTCCTTCAATACAACTTACTTCAAATTGACGCCCAGAGCGTGGTGCAAATAACGAAACAAATCAACAACTTTATTGTTCGGTTCTGCCGTTAATTCCTGGACGATTTCTAGACGAACGCTGCATGGCGAACTTAAGATCACGTGCATTATTTAACCCTGTGGTGCTCGCGTGGCACGCCAGAATAGATTAATTTCATCGTCTTATTGCGGGAGTACACGCTGGCTCTCGTACCTTCTGTATCTTCGTTGTTTTCTAGCTGTTCTTGCCGACTACCAGTCGAAGAGCTAAGGAAAGAATTCCTATCTTATCTAGTTGGATGATACCTCTGGGATTTTGTGGGTGAAGGCAAAATAATAACTGATTTTCCCATAATCTTTATTTATTGCAGAATTGCGTCTATTCCGGCGGCTAGCAATTTTTCCTTATGAAGTGCTTAAATCTTGTGGCTTAAACCTTCCCGATGCCATTTTATGTTATTCTATGAACCTAACTAACTCGTCACACGATCTTCCCACCAACATACGCAGCATCTTCCACATAGTTGCACAATTTAATTGCATCACTGATTCCAATATCGGTTGTTACGGTGGTAGCACGCAAACTAACGCCAAGAGAGTATCTCAGAGAGTCGTGTAAACTCGGGGAGTCCCTCCCTATTTATCTGCTATCCTATGACGCCAGAATCCGCGCCTTTATTAGTTACAATAATTTCAATTGGTTCTTGAGTAGCGGTACATGACACGCTATGGCAATAAAATGTGCCAATCTTCTGAAGTCGTGCATCCTGCTGACTTATCCGGCAAAACTCGGTGTGTCTGTCCCTTTCTTAAGTACATGCTTCCTTTTCTATTTTACCACCTCCCTCGAGCTCCGGTAAATGGACCACCGTTTCTGTCTCCTATTCTCTGCCCATTCTTTCTATTTTCTGACGTTTGCCTGAACCCTTGCACATTAGCGCGCGTGTTAATGGACCACTCCTTTGAGAGCAAACCTCCCGTTTGCTAGCTCGACTGTTCTAATTACAGCTATGTAACCAGTTGGATTCACATTTTAAACTATTCCGAATATTTTAACATTGATTCTTAATCATATTTCTAATATTTTATATGCTGTTATTACCTATGCTTATTTATTATAATCTCTAGAATACCCATAAGGTCATCACGCTTAAGTGCAATCTACCTTTCGGTCAACTACTCTTAACTAACATGCTTAAGCGACAACCCGCCAGTTTTCGCCTAACAAAGGTGGAGTGAAGTTATTGTGAATGTGTAGACGGCGTCTGTGAGTAACCACGTGATATTTACTGTTACAAGGTAAATTACCGGTTTAAAACAAATTTATTGCAAAAACTAGTGATCAGAAACCCAAAATATCTTTCATTTTATCTTGCTTACAGAAATTATTTTAATATCTTTGTTTGACAGTGATTTAGGGGAAAGGAAATATATCCTTCTGACCCAAATATTTGAAGATTGTTCAAAGGTTGTTCTAACTCTAAAGAGGATATTTTGCAGACAAATGAATTTATGGACACTAAGTAAGAATATAATAATAATGATAATAATAATAATAATAATTGTAGTGAATGTGAAGAATATTTCTTAGGGCGAGATGAAGTTTCTAAATGGAGGAAAGCTAATTCGTCAAAAAATGTTTGCATTCGCCGGCAGGATACTGTTGCACATTTACCTGGTGTGAAAGGGTGTGCGAAGCAAGCGAAATCTCCAAAAGAATGCTGGGAGATATTTTTAACGAGAATATATCTAACATTGTCAGATGTACAAATAAAAAAATCAAGGAGATCCAAACTAATTATAGAGGGAGAGAGATGCTAGTCATACAGATATGCTTGAAATAAAGGCTCTATTTGGAGTATTACCTCTATGTGCTGCTAGAAAGGACAATCCCTCCACACACATAGAATATATGGGCAAAGGATAAGATGGGTATAGAATTCTGCACGCTGTTAATGTCTGAAACACGTTTGAGATTTCTACCCTACTGTCCGGGATTTGACGATAAGGGATATAAGAGATAATTTCGCTCAAATTCGAGCTATTTTCACCTGCAAAACTGCCAGAAGGCATATTCTGTTGGGGAATACTGAAATTGGATGAGAAATTATAAGGTTTTTAGGGGGATTGTCGACTCAGGCAATACATTTCGAGCAAAGCAAGCAAATACGGCATAAAAACATACTCCTTGATCGATGCTTGAAAGTATTACACAGTAAATCCATGTCTATTCTAGAAAACAGCCAGAGGGAATATTTGAAATAAGCATCACTGCTGGTGATGTAGTGAAAGGTCTAACCTCAATTATTTACGATACAGAAAGAACCATCACTATATATAATTGGTTTACAGGTATCGAGATTACAAATTATCCTTATGAACGCAACATTGCCATCGTTAAAACTCTAAGGAAAAACAAAAGACAAATTCCATCTGAATCTCGAGAGCTACGCTAGTCTTTGTTTGGCTTCCAGGGAAATTGCGCATTAGTTTCGTATGTCCTACCCAAACAGAATAAAGTTGCATGGGTCTTAACACAACAAAATCAGGTGTAGCAAATACAGCGTGTCCAGTTAAACAAATAGGTGGCCAATGGTCATATTTTACAGAATGCTGTATGTAGCAGGCATAAATTGTCAAATTACTTTCCAGGGCAATAACAAAAGTGATGTGAAGAACTGCAGCCGTTTTATAAAATGTTTGGCTCGTGATCTGCTGGTTCGCATAGTGTTATTCCCTACCAGCAGGCCCCGAACACACACTAGCACAGATGAACTACAGATGACAAAGGAAACGAATACAAGAGCAAAGAGAAAAATCTGAAATGTTACACTCAAATGACTTTCTCTACTCTTGTACAAACTATTTTTACAAACCCTTATTGTCCATATGCTTCATGTTAATCGAGATATCGAGATGTTAATCTTATTGCTAATTTTCTTGTAGATGCAAGGGGAATTAATAGACTTTAAGCGATAGTCATATATTTTAAGAGCTGGTTGCTATGTGGATTATTCCATTCTCTTTGCATTACCAGGACCAGAAATAAAATAAATAAATAACGAATTTCTATTTGAGAAAAAGTATTGGAAAATTTAAGGGAATAACAAGCAATATCTCGAAAATGGTTCACTCAACAAAAAAATTTATATGACATAAATTATGTATTTTAATGCGATCTACATTTTTTGTGTAGCAAAAGTTTGTCTATCTGTTATGGTTTACCACTTATGCAAATGTCGTTCACAATGAAGAATACTTTTGGAGACATTCCCAGAAAATTAGTGATATGCATTACCTTTGTCATGAAAATATCTTAAACATGATATTTTAATCAAAATCGTTAGAGCCGTTTTTGAGAAAATAAAAATTTTCGAAAAATGTTCCATGTAAAGGGTAATCTGGGGTGGGGGATTTTCTCGAAAACCTTCGTGTCGTATCTCTGAAAGATACTGTACCTAAATACCAAGTTTGGTGTTTATCCGAATGTTCGTTTCTGAGTTATGCTGTTCACAGATACACACGGACATGTTTCCAAAAATGCTTTTTTTGGATTCAGGGGGTCTCAAAATATCTATTTCCGGTAAAATCTCGGTATCAAATTTTTGGGTGGAATACAATACTTCCCCTACTTACTATACGTAGTAGAGAAGGTATAAATAAACTGTACAAAACTCATATAGTTTGAGGTGAGTATAATAGTTAAATGTTAGAAAGGACCAGTGCATATTAGTAAAATCTGTAATACACAGTCTTAAGGCAATACCATTTGTGAATTGTTAAAGTAGTTATGTACCTAACAACTTCGTTTAATTATTAATTACATTGCAGTCATAATGTGTAAATGTTGATTAATAGTTAAACACTCATTTTTAATACATTAATTTAATACACATCTTATTAAACAATGTGTGCAAGATATATTCAGTAATTTTAAATAAACTATGACTACTCTCAATAAAAAAATCTGATGTGTTACATTTGCATGACTTTCTCTATTCCTGTACAAACTATTTTACAAACGCTTATACTCTATCTACTTCATGTTACTGGAGATAAAGAACTGCAGAAATTATTTTATTGCTAATTTTCTTGTGGGTGCAAGGGGAACATGGTAGGCTTTAAGTGATAGTCAAATGTTTTAAGAGCCGGTTGGTATGTGGAGTATTCCATTCTCTATGCATGTGCAGGACATAAAACCTCGAATAACAAATTCCCATTTGAGAAAAATTATAAGCTTTAGAAAATTCTAACAAATCACAAGGAATATCTGGGCAATGGTTCAATTGACATATGTATTTTTTATACATATGACATAAATTGTGTGTTTTAACGAGCTCTACATTTTGTGTAGAAAAATGTTGTCTATTTCTTACCGTTTACCGATTATGAAGCGTCATTCAGAAAGAAGGACTTTTGGGAACATTCCCAGAACATTAGAAATATAAATTTTATTTGTCATGAAAATACCTCAAGTATCAAAATGTCGTGTCGCATCTTTGACAGATACTGAACTTAAATACCAAGTTTGGTATTTATCCGAATTTTCGTTTCTAAGTTAAGCTGTTCACAGACACACACACCTTTTTCTAAAACTGTTTTATTCAGGGGGCCTCAAAACTTGTATTTCAAGTGAAATCTTGGAATCCAATATTTGAATGGTATGCAATACTTCCCCTACTTACTATACGTGGTACAGAAGTAAAAAGGAACCTTGAATGCCACAGAAAGCTACAGAAATAAGGAAAGAATTGAATGACGGTCGAGCTTCTATATCTTAAAATTGCGCGCGAGAAATGCAGCGTTAATAAAACGTCTAATAATATTAGGTTAGTACAGGACAATACTGATAAGACAAATATAAAGTACATAAGATAGGTTTTAAAATGATGTATTGTATTGTAGGTATAGTCGCATTGGTTATCCTATAGGATGAAACATATATATACTGAGTCCAAGTTATATTACCAATCACTGCTAACACGATTTGGTGAATAACTCTTGTGAACGAAGCTGGTGATTGGCCTTCAGAACTGACTCAAGTGCGGAGACACTATGCGTGAAGTAGCTGCTGCCATCTTACGGCTAACTGTCGTATCTTAAAGGAAATGACTGGTGGCAAACTTTGGGAAACTGGCGAAGTTAGGGAGACTCGCCTTAACTAAAAATTAAAGAAGAAATTTTGTCACATTACATACTGGATAGTCTTGTTCTTCCTAAATAGGATTACTAAGTACCCTAATGTTAGAGTACCTCCCCGGCATTTGCTAATTAAGGGGGCGGAGGAAAGACTTCAGAAAAACTCAGTCGGGAGGACGGTCCTAGCGTACTGAACTACTGCCAACTTTCAGTTGTTTCTTGTGATGTCATGGAGAGAGTGAAATTTCAGGGCCACTATATAGCAAACAGTTTTAAATGTTTGACTTATTCATTTTGTACCTATAATCGTAATGAGTTACAGTTCTATTTCTGGAAATGTTTATCACAGTTGTAGTGGGTTTTTGGGATAAAATAGGAAATGGGGGAATTGTTATTTTTATTATATTATTATTATTATTATTATTATTATTATTATTTATTTATTTTAGCGTTCCGATGGGTGACTCCCTCTTTTATATCTTCAGAGCGTGGTAAAAACAGAGTAGTAATAACTGCAAGGAAGTGTGTGTTCAAATTATCTATCAATAACTTAGGTTAAATAATTCAGTATATACAGGGTGGACCATTTACGTTGAGACTACAATATCTCCAAAACTAAGCGTTGTAGAAAGAAATGTCTTTAATAAAAGCTGCTTGATATTAAGGAGGAAAGAAATGTCATTAGTCGTGTTTTGTTTGTAGAACGTTATAGTGGTCGTCGTTCTCCGTGGGCTAGTGGTACCGTGCTAGCTAGTTCCCAAGGTCACGGGTTCAAACCAGCGGAGGGCGATGGATTTTTTCGGTCGTAAAAATCCTTAGCATGGCTTCCTTCGGAAGGGAAATAAAGCCGGTGGTTCCGTGTCGTAGATTTACGGCACTTAAAAGAACCTCAAGCCTGATAAAGAGGCCTCTGAGCAAAATTACCGATCTTTCACGCCCACTATGGGACGCTAAGGACCATAGTAGTTAAAGAGCGTCCATAAATAAAACTCAATTTAATTTAATTTAGAGTCAATGTTTTTTTAAATGGGAACCTATATTTTGTATGTTGCTTTCTGATTAGAATGGTTTATAAAAAGTTGTTTGTTTTCTGATGAATAAGGAAACAAAATAAGAAATATTACGAAATCCTTAAATGAGCAACCATGGCGCTCTTCATATACAGCCACTCAGAATTTTCGTTGTTTACATTGGTGTAAGAACAATTGGAAAGTACATTATACAAATATTGTTTAATTTTTTTATGAAGAGTGAGAAAACAACATTAAAAAGGTAAGTTCCCATTTAAAACAATTGAATTGGCCCTAAATGACCATCCCAAAGTCCTTCAAAGGAAACACGACTGTCATTTACTTTCCTCCATAATGTCAAGCCACTTTTATTAAAGACACTTCTTTCTACAACGCTTAGTTTTGGAGATTTGTACAATCTCAAATGGTCCATCCTGTGTATTGATACCACTGATGTGCAACGAATAAATCTTAATGATACGTTTGCAAATGTATTGGCTTTCCAGCCCTACAATTTACGTCGTAATAATTCCATTCTCCCCAGCATAATTTTTAACTTACGTGCATCAGTACGTTGCTCTGATAAAAGCCTTGAGAGAAGCAATGACAATTTCCCATAACTATTAAATTTGTTCTTAGTTGCTATAGTACAGATTAATCGATTTGTAACTTGTTTATTCTCCGAGGAGGAGTGACAAAATAAACGCACTTTCCGTAGAATCTAGTTTGTGAACTCGTGCAAACTAAAAGTGGCCGTTCTCTTGAGCTATTAAAATTTTTCGAAGTCCCTCCTAGTGAGCGGTTTACAACCGTTAACTCCTGTGCGCTGCTTTAGCTAACTTATAATACAAGCCGTAAGCCTATCCGCACACAGTGCGTGGCGTTGAGCTATGTTTAAACTACTAACTTCTACACAATCAGCTCGAGTTCTAATCTGCGTAGTGGAGAGGAGAACTTTTGTTTTTGACTGCTCGTTTTACTCTTAATTCATATTGCTTGTGATATTTAATTTTATTTACAATAATAAATAGTGTAATGGTGAAATTTGTGATTATAAAATTAAATTGATTGAACATGATACCTCATCCTAACCGATATATTAATGTTATGGCGGACTACTAAATAAACGCCAGTACATGAAAATCTGATGTGTTACACTCGCATGACTTTCTCTACTTTTGTACAACTATTTTTACAAACGCTTATTCTCCATATACTTCATGTTAATCGAGATAAACATTTTCAGAAATTATCTTATTGCTAATTCTCTTGTAGGTGCAAGGGGAATATGATGAAGTTTGATAGCTTTGAAGATGATAGTTTGTTGTATTGTTATTTGCCCCAAATTTTGGGACCCAATTTGAAGAAGCTTTGTTACGCTACGTATGGTAAAATGTTTCCGGTAGTCTTCGCCCCAAGTTTAGAAACATTAACTTTGTAATTTGACTGTTTCTTTAAATATTATATATTTATGTTTGCCTCGGCTGCGTCAGTATTTATTTTTTTTAGTGACATGAATGTCTTAATAAGGCGTGGTGCGGCTGAAGAATGTAGGTTTACACAGATTATAATTTGTACTTCACTCCATTTATTAGTTCTTTAAACCATTAAAATAACACTTCACTGATATAGACAGCTATAGGATTCTTTTATTAATTACTTGTACTTGTACTTTTTAACACGTCTCGCGCTGAATACGTATTAAACATCTCGAGGAACGCGTTTCGCGTCTGATTAGTAAGACTGCCTGCTAGCAACGCGTCCAGTTGTGAGCGCTGTCTATAAGCAACTGACTTGATTTCTACCGCCTAAATTTGTACATTTCTGTATTTCAAGTCTCTGATTGGCTATTGTTAATCCAATGGAATACTTTTATTTAACTTAAGCTTTTCTCTGGTTGTTGATTGGCTATTTTATTAACTGTCTCAAAAAATTACATTATTGTTTCCAAGAATGAACAGTAGCATTATTAAACCTTCTTACTCATTATTGCCTCAAGGTTACCTCATTGTTACCTCATTTTTAGTAAATTTTGACCTATTTCTCACAGCTCCTACATTATTAAATTACGTAATACATTCACATAACATTATTACACATGTATACAATAATATAAACATATACAATGACTGTAATATACACCTTTATATATTGTTACATACACATATTGCTTTAAGGAGGGCTGTTATTGTATTTATATATTATATAATTAGACTGAAATCATTTAAGTGTTAAAAATACTGCCTCAGCTTTAAGCGATTGTCAAATGGTTTAAGAGCTGGTTGTTGTGGAGCCATCCTTTCTCTTTGCATGTCCAGGACATAAAAAAGGAAAATAACAGGGAATATCTCACAATGGTTCACTGAAAAAAAATGTATGACATAAATTGAGTATTTTAACGAGATATACATATTTTGTGTAGTAAACTTTTGTCTATCTCTTACCGTTTACGTGTTATGAGAAAGTCATTCAGAAGGTAAAGGGCTTTTGAGGAAACTTCCCGAAAATTCAATATGTACATTTCATTTGCAATGAAACTATCATAAATATACGATATTTTAATCTAAATCGTTAGAACCGTTTTTGAGTAAATCAAAATTTTCGAAAAATGTCCCATGTAAAGAGTAGTGGGTGTGGAGATTTTCTTGAATATTTGTGACGCATCTTTGTAAGATATTAATCTCAAATGCCAAGTTTGGTATTTATCCTACTTTTTGTTTCTGAGTTATGCTGTTAATAGACTGACAGACAGATACACACACCAAAAAATGCTTTATTTGGATTCAGGGCACTCGAAAGTAAAAATGAAGAAAACCTGTTATATTTTTACTCATGCATTTAAAATGAAGAGGGGGGGGGAGAAAGTTGAGTAGCTCCGCGGAGATTTGAAGTTGCAGCTTCAAGGAATGTAAGCTCTTTACCACTGAACTAAGGGTACTGCAGTAAGCTTTAGTCATATACACTTGAAAACCATATATCGAAAGTATCCTTTGATTATAAATATTCAGTGCTGAAACATCTACGTGTTTAAAATCTCGTATACGATTTATTTCTCGGGAGGCTTTTGTTATTATGGTTATGTTCCCCATTATAACTACTCCAAGAATATACGCAGTCTTGTGGACAAAGCCTGGCTGTCCCAAGTGCTCACAGAAGCACCCAATCGAGCTCCGTCTCACACGCCGGCTTGTTTCAAATTGACCGAGTGTACACGAATGCTAGCTATGATAACGTACTTTAAAATATAGCATAACCTAAATCCAATGTATTTCTCCTAATATGATTCTAACCGAAAAGCGATTCACAATGCATACAATAACGATAAAATAAAGTGATAAATGTAATGTGACAAATGAGGCAGTGTTTTTAACACTTAAATCATTTCAGTCAAATTACATAATATAAAATATAATAACAGCCCGCCTTAAAGCAATATGTGTATGTAACAATATATAAAAAGTGCATATAAGTCATTGTATATGTTTATATTATTGTATATATGTGTAATAATGTTATGTGAACATAATACGTAATTTAACAATGTAGGAGCTGTGAGAATAATAGGTTAAAATTTTCTAACAATGAGGTAACCTTGAGGAAATAACGCATTTGAAAGTTTAATTATGCTACTTGTGATTCTTGGAAGCAATAATGTAATTTTTGTGACAGTTTATAAAATAGCCAATCAAAAACCAGAAAAAAAGCTTTAGTTAAATGAAGGTATTCTATTGGACTATGATTAGCTAATCAGAATCTAAAATGCAGGAAAATTTACAAATTCAATTGCCAGTTGCTTGTAGACAGTGTTTCTAACCGGACGCGAGATGCGTTCTAAAGAAATTTAATACGTATTTTGTGAGAGACAAACATAGTTTACTTGTTAAAAAGTGCAAGTAATTATTAAAAAAATCTCAGAGCTCTCTCTCTCTCTCTCTCTCTCTCTATATATATATATATATATATCAGTGAAGTGTTATTTAAATCGTGTCAAACATTAATTAAAGAAGTGAAGTAAAATTATAACTTGTGTAGGCCTACATTCTTCAGTCGCACCAGTCCCTGCTAAGACATTCATGTCTCTAAAAAATATATAAATACTGACTCAGCCGAGGCAAACATAAATATATAATATTTAAAGAAACAGACAAATTACAAAATTAATATTTTTAAACTTGGGGCGAAGGCCACCGGAAAATTTTTATCATACGTGCGGTTGCTACCACTTTATGTTCGGCTCCCCAACAGTCGAAATATAATACATCTTCAAACTGACTTTCTATACGTAGCAGCAACAAACCTTCACATGAAAAAAAGCATTAGCATCTATAATCAAATATAACATATTGGTAACCATTTAAAACTGCAGAATCGTGTAATATGTTACGCCACAGTTAGCATGAAGTAGAAGGACAAGACTTTGCAAAAATAGTTTTTAAAAGCTACACCAAAAAATTCAATCCCGAGACTTCACCTGAAATATATGTCTTCACATTACATGTAAACTTTTTCGAAATTCTTTATTCCTTAAATTATGGCTAGCATTTTTATTAAATTACCATATATTAAATAATCTGGTAATAGCCTGTATAGTTCTCAAAATATTTTGTACATTTTTTGTATAATTCGTAAACATTAAGCGATAGACGAAAACGTATTACACAAAAAACCTAGACTTCTTTAAAAACACAAAATTTATTTAAATAACTTTTTTTGGAATTAGCCATTTCCGAGATATCCATTATTAATGGTTCGAATTCTTCAATACCTTCAATCTTTTCAAACCCTGTCGATTTTCAGTTGTTTGTCGCGATTGCATGGAAAGATTGCGGAATTTTACGGCCAGCAAATAGTGTTCAGTTCTTAAACATTTGGCTTTTGCTGTTCCCTTTGTATCTATAACGAAATACTTAATGTAGCTATTTTTGCAAAGGTTTATCTAGATTAAAATGAATTAGGTTTCATAAGAATAGCTTGTATACTCACTAATAAACAATAGAGAGTAGAGGAAGCCTTGTGATTTTAACACATAAATATTTTAAACTCTATATGAAAAACAGGTAATAGTTGGGGAAGTATTGTATTCCACCCAAAAATTCGATACCGAGATTTCACCGGAAATACATATTTTGAGACGCCCGGAATACAAAAAAAAGCATTTTTGGAATCGGATAAACACCAAACTTGGTATTCAGGTTCAGTATCTTCTAGAGATGCGACACGAAGGTTTTCAAGAAAATCCCCCCACACCAGATAACTCTTTACATGGAACATTTTTCGAAAATTTTAATTTTCTCAAAAATGGCTCTAACGATTTCGGTTAAAATATCATATGTTTACGATATTTTCATGACAAATGAAACGTATATCTCGAATTTTCTGGGAATGTCTCCAAAAGTATTCTTCATTGTGAACGATCTTTGCATAACTGGTAAACCATAAGAGTTAGACAAACTTTTACTACACAAAAAATGTAGATCGCGTTAAAATACACAATTTATGCCATATACTTTTTTTTTGTTGAGTGCACCATTTTCGAGATATTGGTTGTTATTCCCTTAAATTTTCCAATACTTATACTTCTATTCAAATGGAAATTCTTTATTCATTTTTTTTTTTGGTCCTGGTAATGCAAAGAGAATGGAATACTCCAAATAGTAACCACCTCTTAAAATATTTGACTATCGCTTAAAGCCTACCAATTCCCCTTGCATCTACAAGAAAATTAGCAATAAGATTAACATCTCGATATCTCGATTAACATGAAGCATATGAAGAATAAGCGTTTGTAAAAATAGTTTGTACAAGAGTAGATAAAGTTATGTGAGTGTAACACATCAGATTTTTAATTAGATGTTAATTAGACATCTAGTTGCCGTGGTTACATTAGCAAAACACTGCATTTGACTGAGACGTTTTCTACAGTCACATGTTTTACCATTATAAGTAACTACAATTAAAAACAAAAGAATGTCTACCCTACAGATACAGTGGCTCTAGGAAGTTTTGCTAGGGCATCTGAACAAAGAACTGTGGGAAATCCAAAGGCTAAAGCGGGATGAAGGGTTTGAGATCTCATCAAACGTTGCGGCGTGCTTTATAAGGGATGGGGGGTTAGTTTGGCAGAGAAAAAGGGATGAAGTTGCTCGCAGAAAATGACTTGCACGGTGAATAAATCAACGGGGCGCTTGAATATTGAAAAAGCTGGGCCGCGTTCAGCCACCAAATTCCGGCTTCTCTGACAGTTTCTTTTCAAAATTAGCTGCGGGAAGATAGACGAGCTTTCCTACGGCTGGAGCGGAGTAATTTCTTACTCTCTTCATGAGACCACCTCCAAGTTTAACAATTTACTAACGCGTGAGAACAATACTAAAAATGCATTGCTCAGCGAGTATACAGAAAATTTGTATCACAGCATAACAATGCTCGGCACAAACAAGGTGTTATGTGTACGAATAGACAGATTTTGCCTCGTTTAGACTGAAATGTGACCATTCATAAAATTCTATTTCAGAATTTCGCTAGCGTAAATGGCTTGCTTTAACGAGATATACATTTTTGTGTAGTAAAATGTTGTCTATCTCATGGTTGACCAGTTATAGAAAATTATAAAAACAGTCCTGATGTGTTACACTCAGATGACTTTCTCTACTCTTGTACAAATTATTTTTACAAACGCTTATTCTCCATCTACTTCATGTTAATCGAAATAAACATTTGCAGAAAATCTTATTGCTAATTTTCTTGTAGGTGCAAGGGGGCTATGGTAGGCTTTAAGCGATAGTGAAATATTTTAAGAGTTGGTTTCTATGTACAGCATTCCATTCTCTGTGTATGTCCAGGACATAAAAAAACCAATAACGAATACTCATTTGAGAAAAAGTATAAGTATCGAAAATTCAAACAAATAACAAGTGTCTCGGAAATGGTTCACTCAAAAAAAGTGTGTCATAAACTGTGTTTTTTAACGAGATCTACATTTTCTGTGTAGAAAGCTTTTGTCTCTCTTACAGTTTACCTGTTATACAAAAGCCGATTAGAATGAAGAGGACTTCTGGGGATTTTCCCAGACAATTCAATATATACATTTCATTTGTCACAAAAATGTCTTAAATATATGATATTTTAATCCAAATCGTGTCAACCATTTTGGGATAAATAATTTGTTTCAAAAAATGTTCCTTGCAAATGGTCGTCTGTTGTGGGGGTATTTTCTTGAAAATATTCGTGTCGCATCTTTGAAAGATACTGAACCTAAATACTAATTTTGGTATTTACCCGACTTTTCTTTTTTGAGTTATGCTGTGCACATCCACACAGACACTTGTGGGCCTTTTTCTAAAAATACTTTTTTGATTCAGAAGGCCTTAAAACGTGTATTTCCGGTGAAATCTCGCTTTCGAAATTTTTGGTGGAATGCAATACTTCCCCTACTTACTACACATAGTAAACAAAGTAAAAACGCGTGAAACATTCTCCTCTATCCTCCGCTTGACTTACTGGAGAGACGAACACAAGACCTCTCTAATCTCTTGTGGTAACAGCACTCGCTGTACGTCACAAACTCACTCGTATCTCATCAGAAACGTACTAACTGGCTCATTCTTTTTTTTGGGGGGGGGAACAGGAATAAAGGATTTAGGAAAAACAAGATATAAAGGGGTATTTGAGAGGAAAAAGGAAGAGGTATAGAAAGGTTGTTGTACTGTGGTGTCTCTGTATATTTGGGGCATAATTGGTGTCGTGTTGGCTGGTACCGCCGTAGCAAACCTGCGATTTGTGGGCGATTACTAGAAAAGGAGAACTCCCAAGATGGACTAACTCCTCAGTGGGGAATAGGTAAGAGTCATGGCCGAGGCCCTGAACAGTAACCTAGGAACAGTGGTGTCGTAAGTGTGAGATTTGGATCCGTGCCCGGGCCTGTTACCTCCAGGCAGTGGTGGTTGTGCTGTGTTGGTGGAGATGTGGCGTGTGCATCGCTGATTGCGCACCCGGATTTTTACCTCCGGGCACGTTGATGAGGCAATGCTGCGTGTGGAGGGGGGTTGTCGATGTGGTGGTGCAGGTTCCCCTCCATGCGTTTGTTGAGTTCTTGAAGTTTGTCAAACGCATCAGTCGTTTGATTGCGGCTTTCTTCCATGTAGTCCAGAGTCTCTTTGTGCTGCTGTGTGAGATGTTTGGGAATATCCTTGCATTGATTATCCAGGGTGGTTATGCAATCTGCGTAGTAGTACATCTGGCTGTTGATTTTGCCGTTGATGCGTTTCGTAGTGGCGTCGTGTGTTTTGTTGTGTTAGCGACTTCCAAGAACTGTGCGCTAAGATGTTCTTCCAGGGCTGCGAGCCTGCTGGCAAGGTTTAGCACCTCAGCGTGAAGGTCCTGGATGGCATAGATGATGGGCTGGTTCGTAGCTGCTATCTGTGCTTGGATCTGCGATGAGTCGTTCGATGAAGTGAAGTTCTGCGGTGTAGTTGTGATGTTCCATGGTGTGTCTGCGATGTGTGGCGTAGCTCTACGTGGGTAGAGTGGGCAGACGGCCTGGCCAGTGTAGTGCCCCTTGCCCCCGCAGGAGGCACAGAAGCGGCGGCGGTGTGTCAGGTCGTGTGCCCTGCAGTCGGAGGTGATGGTTCCATTGCCACAGTAGTGGCAGCGGGGTGCGGCGTCACATGACGCGGCGGTATGCCCGTATAGGCAGCAGCGTCGGCACGGAGTTGGACGCACACTACGACTGGCCTCGAGCGACAGTGTTTGCCCTAACAAAGGCAGTCCTGCGCCGAGGGCCAGCGAGTATTCGCCCTCGTCCAAGAATGTGAGACGGACTAGCGGTGTAGGACCTCTGTCGTTTCGAATACGAGACGCCTTGGCCGCAGACGGCCAGAAGCGTTGAGCGGCGGTGAGTAATAGCACGTCAGGGAGCTGACGGTGAACACCCCGGACGACAGCGGAGTAACGTGCAGGCACGCTGTTCAGCGGCGTGTGACTGGCTGCGCTGGTTGGAGAGATGGCGCTGGGTGCTTCGACTGGCGGCGGTGGTGGAGAGGCTGGAAGCTGTTCTTCGACGGCGCTGGTGGTGGCTTCCTCACGAGGAGGAACCTTGGAGGCTGCGGCTGTCTTGTTCCTGCCCAGCTTGACTTGACGAGAGCTCGAAGCGAAGTCGCGAACAACACTCGCTTATATAACCGCTGTACTTTTCCACAGAGCTCTAGAATGTTTAGGAGGTAGGAGAAAGATGATCTCGGATAACGCTTCTGTGCTTACGCTGGGTGAGAACACTTATCTTTCCAACCGAGCAGTCGGTCTAACGGTGCCTATTATGCGGTAACTAAGACTCATGGCTGCGTCATTCATTAGGCTAAGGATCCGGGACAAATTAAGAGTGAAGTGTATTTTCCATCGAGTAGGGTGGAGTGAGGTATATTGGGTGTTGTTTACCTGTGAGGCCGTGTACAACCCGCATCATGACTAGAGGTACAATTCATTTGTGTCTCATTCCAATGTATGTGTCCTACTTCATTTTGCACCATCACTAGACTGTATTGTTTACAGTAGCAAACAAAGCAGTGCATTGGCGTCTTTGTTTACATCAACAGTAGTGTATTTACAGTACTCTTTAGTAAGGTTGCACTTGCATTGGTTACTAACCTGTCCCAAATCCTTATCCCAGTAATAATATATATTTATTTGTCATATAAATAGCTTAAGCATTTGATATTTAACTCGAAACCGTTGATAATTTTTAGAGAAATAAAAAATAGACGAATATCATTCAACGTAAAGAGTACATTGGGATGGGTGGAGTTTTTAAAATCCTTAGTGTCTCCTTGAAAGATGCTAAGCTTAAGTAACAATATTTTTTATGTATGCTCTCCCTCTGCCTTGCTCCCTCCTTCCCTCCCTCTCTATCTCTCTGACACACACACACACGCATAAACGGACCCTTTTCTAAAAATGCTTTATTTGAGTTTAGGAGATATCAAAGCATGTATTTCCGTAGAAATCCCGATATTGAGTTGTTTTGGTTGGTATACAATACATCCTCTGTTTACTATAAGTATGTAAACAGTGGAGAAAGTAATAAGCTTCCGTAAGAATAATTTGTAGGGGAGAGAGAAAAAAAACTGATGTGTTGCACTCGCATGATTTTCTCTACTCTTGTACAAACTATTTTTACAAGCGCTTATTCTCCATCTACTTCATGTTCATGGAGACATCGAGATGTTAATCTTATTGCAAAGTTTCTTGAAGGTACAAGGGGAATATGGTAGGCTTTAAGCGATTGTTAAATCTTTTAAGAGCTGGCGTGGAGCAGTCCATTATCTTTGTATGTCCAGGACATAAACAAAGAGGATAACAAATTTCCATTTGAGAAAACGTATTGGTAAATTCAAACAGATAACGCAGAATATCTCGAAAATGATTCATCCAACAAAAAAAAGTATATGACATATATTGTGTGTTTTAAAATTTTGTTTATCCCTTACGATTTACCAGTTATCAAATTCATTCTTAACGAAGAGGACATTTGGGTATATTCCCAGAAAATTCAAGATATAGATTTTATTTGCCATGAAAATATTTTGAACATATATTTTAATCAATGTCGTTACAGCAACTTTTTAAATGAAAAGCATCAACATTTTCGAAAAATGCTCAATATAAAGGTAGTCTGGGATGGGGGTGTAAGATATTGAAATTAAGTACCAAGTGTGGTATTTTCAGAGTTTTCGTTTTTTAGTTATGTTATTCACAGACAGACACAGACACACGTACATGTTTCCAAAAATGCTTTCTTAGGATTCAAGGCACCTCAAAACATATATTTTCAGTGAAATCTAGGTATTGAATTTCTGGGTGGAATGCAATATTTCCCCTACTTCTAGACGTAGTAGAGAAAGTAATAAACGATAGTGGATATAGTGAAGGTAGGATTAAGAGCGGATGGGGTTCTAGTATCTCAACCTACGAAGATCTTTTGTGCCTAAGCCCCTGAAGGGAGGGATGAGGTGAGTGGAGACAAAGGGCGGCCAAACCAGGAGGCACGACAGCGCAGAAGGCAGGGTCCTTACTTTTTTCCACATTGAAGCTCCCCGGATGGCAGCTGGTATAATCGGCTCCCCTCCCCTCATACAAGCTTACACATCCCACTGAAAGACCCGGGACTCAGAGACCGTCCCCATTTCGGGGGACAAAGTATTACATAGAGCATCCTTTTCCGTTGCCATGGGACTCCCACCGACTCTTGTAGCCCTGAAAGAGACCAAGCAGATGAAAGGCGAAGTGAAATGAGAATTGAGGTGAAATGAAGAGACAGAAAAATTGGGGATGTAATGAATCTTCGCTGCACTTGCCTATTGAGCCAGGGAAATCCCTGAAAAAACATATGTGTCAGAAGGTCGGCAACGGGAATCGAACTCATGTCTTAGAATGCGGTCACAAAGGTGAGCCATCGCTCTTGGTGATGTGAAGATAACTTATCACTTTCGTTTTGGTGGAGTTTAATAGGAACAGAACTGAAAGCACAAAAGCTTACCCATATCTTTGAAACCCACGAAGTGCTATAAACTTCACCTCCTAAAATAGCTGTTTAAATCGGTGTATAAAACAAGAAGCAAATAGTCGATCTGGCGTCGTGTTTCCATATTTAATGATAAACTGGTGATAAAACTGTGGTTGGTGAGACAGACGGAAATCAAGGCCGCTAAAATGAAATATTTAACGTCGCACATAAAACAACGAAGGCATAAAAAGCGCTAGGACGTGGAAATTTTCTTTTCGTCAAGGTCGTTCGTTGGCGGGATGAATAATTTAGGGTAATTTACTCGGCGTGTAAGATATACAACGTCAGAATGGCGTGTAAGGCATCTTTCACTGCACAACTTTCTCCGCGGAGAGCGTGAAATTTTATGTTTTCCGAGAGTCTGTCCGTACGTATGTACAGCGAGAAGGGGGTGATGGAGGCTTTACGCACATGCCTCCTTGGTTTTAGGAGCCACTAGAGCAGGGCTGACCAATAGGGATATAGCTGTAGCCGTAAACATGCCCAGCCTTTTGTTTACTCATACAACCCCTCTTAAAACACACCCACTGTGGTGTTGAAACTTATTTTGCTCAGAAATTCTGTTATGAAACTTTTGGTACTCACTTTTGGTACTTTGGAGTTACTTGTACCATGGGAGCTTAGGGTCTATGGGGCTGTAAAACTTTAAATGCATTTCATCGTAGGTTGAACATTGTAGTTAAAAATATGATTCGTTACATTTACGTGACCTTCTCTACCCTCTATCGTTTATTAGTGGCTATAAAAGCTATTCTTCCGAAAGTTTATTTTCCTATTTAATTTTAATCGAGATAAATCTTTCCGGAAATAGCTACATTACACATTTCGTTCTAGGTACAAAGAGATAAGCAATAATAAAATGTTTAAGAACTGGACGCTATATGTTGGCCTTAAAATTCTATACTCTTTCCTTAACATCGCGAGAAACAGCTAAAAACCGACAGAACTTTAAAAGAATAGCTAAGTATTGAAAAATTCTAATCATTAATAACAGATATCTCGGAAATTGCTGATGCCACAAAAAAGTTATTTGAAATAAATTGTGTGTTTTAAGAGATCTACCTTTTTGCGTAGTGCGTTTTCGTTTATCCCTTAAGGTTTTCAAGTTATAAAATATTGTACAAAATTCTTTCCGAATTAAGCGGACTTCCTAGGCTATTCCCAGAAAATTCAAGATGTACGTTTTGTTTATCATGTAATTGTATTTCATATATGGTATTTTAATCAAACTCGTTTTAGCCATTTTTTAGAAAATGAAATGTTTTTAAATGTTTTATGTAAAGTAAAATTTGTGATGGAATACTTTCTTGAAAATCTTCCTGTTGCAAATTTTGGAAGATACGAACATACAGACTTCTAATGTTTCGATTCCGGGGCCTCAAAACGTATATTTCCGTGAAATATACCTTCTTTACCTACTATACACGTGGTACATAAAGTAAAAGAAGGAATATATTAAACACAATTAAATAAATATGATATACTAGTTTCACATGAATTTCTCTACCTAATGTCCTTTATTTTGATATAGCTTCTACAAACTATTCCTACCAAACGGTAATTAATTGAAGATCTCCCTGGAATAAGGGTGTAACCATCAAAAGCATAATTTCTCAGGTAAGAGAAAAATTGATTACTGGATTATAACTATGGCTTATTTAAACATCACAATCTAAATATGAAAAATCACAAGTATATTTAATTGCTAAACCTAAAATATAATTGTTAGGTTTTAATATTTCAGAGTTATTGTATGACATTAAATTGTGACAGAGGAATAAGGATGTATCCTCATAATTTAACATTAAGTACTAGAGTTTCTTGTTCTTAATCTTATACCAGGTGTTCAAATACAGTATTCCATATTTTGATAGGTGATAGTACGGACCATAAGAAGGAAAAAATGTCCAGTAAACATGGGCTATAAAATGCATACCTTAAGAGCTATAAACACTTGTTCATCTTCGCTACTGTGAAACATTTCTTCAAATGCTCTTTCTCTTTGCTATTACGTACGACCTACAGCTGGCAGTAAACAACGATGATGCATTACTCTGTTATTGTTCATGGATACCGCATGCAGTAAACTGCAGTGTTGTTACTGTAATACTTATTCACAGTTCTGGATAAGTGGACGCATATTCTTATTAATTCTGAGGGAATCACTTTGCGTTTTGAAGATTGTGAAATGCTTTTACATTGCAGTTTTGTCTTTAAAACTTTGGTGTATGCAAATGATGTACAAACACTACAGGAAGGCGTCTTCAATGCCTGCCAGAGCGTCCGTGACCAAGTTGGAGTCTTTCAGAGAGTGCGTGATTCCCTAAGATGTCGGACAGAAGCATGCCTTACTATAAATGGGCACCGTACTGAACACCTCCTTTAGCGATGGTTCACAAGTGCAGGTCGTATGTAATTGCAAGCAGATTGCATTAGAAACTATGCTATTTCACAGTAACAGAGTAATGTGTCCTCATTTGTTTACTGGATTCTCTGGGTTATATGTAATAGCAAAGTGCACATGTTCACTGGACTTTTTTTCTTGTTTTGGTCCATACTATACCACCTCTCAAAACATGGAATACTTTTTTAACATCCTGTATATCTGGTAAAAATCTCATTTATCCTGTATAATTATATCCATTCTGTTATAAAGGAGAAGCTTTAGGTTGTTACATTTTTATTACAAGTATCTCAGCACAGACAGTTTTCCTGCCTTTTCAATGCCTTTTCTTGTTGTATATTCCTACCACTCTGCTTTAGATGTTTTCTTTTCATACATTTCCACTCATATGCATTTATTTTACGTTTATGACCTTTATTTAACATCTTAAAGACGTCTGGTGAAGATCCAGCACAAGTAATTCAGTCGTTGTGAATAATGTTATATCCTTTCTCCACAAAGCATAATTTCTAAGGGGTTCTAGTGTTTCACCTAGTTCAGTAATATTTCATAAGATGACATTATAGTACAGACTAGTGATCTTACATCCTATTACTACCAACATCTCATTTTATACAAACGTTTTGGTTACACCCTTATTTCAGGCAGGTCTTCAATGGTTCCTTCACAAGGACAAGGTTAGAAAGGTAGGATCAGACTGAAAAATCACTGCCATAGCCACGGATCTCGAGTTTCATCCGGTTGCTCTAACCAACTACTATGGCAAGAAGCTGGCACATTAAATTCCTCAACAATAATTACCTTTGATTGACCTAATAATTAAACTATGAAGTTAAAGTACTTACAACATTTTAAGTCGCCATTGGTGTGTGCCATCACAAAATGAATTTGAGATCTCCTTGGTTTAAGTGGGAAAATGTGAGTCAGTTGGGGAATTTAATGTCATGCCGGTATGTTGTCATGGAGCTCTGTTGGTTAGAGCAGCCAGACGGGAACCGGAAGATCCGTGGTTCATATTCCAACTATGGCATTGAATTTTTTAGTGTGATTCTATTCTTATCAAATCTTATTCCTGTGCCACTTCATGATAATTGAGGTTAACCTTTGGATCAATAGTTTCATTACACGCTTTGTTGAAGCTCCAAGTAAAGAGAGGAAATAAATCGATAATCAGATGGTACAAAACCGGCTCAATATGTCTTTCCATGACACTGCGAGAAACAACTGAACAACACCAGTACTTCAAATAAATGACAAGGTGTTGAAAATTCAAATCAATAACAACGGATATCTTGAAAATGACTGAATTCACAGAAAAAGTATTTGAAATAAGTTGTGTGTTTAAAGGCATCCACACACACAAAATTATACAAAATTCCTTCCGAATGTAGATGGCTTCACAGGCTGTTCCCAGAAAATTCAAGATATGTATTTAGTCAAGTAAGTATTTTAGTCAAAATCCCAAGAGCAATTTTTGAGAAAATAAAAAATTTCGAAAAATCTTCCTTGTAAAGGGTAGAAAGAAATAATTTTAATTTAGAGGCAATATCCTCATTTGTATTACACACATAGATATATACATGTATTTTTAAAATATTTGTTACTTTTAACTTAGTTTCTGCATATTTTCAATTACCTTGTTGTTATTCTTCTAATATTAGTGTTATTTCTGTTTGTGTCGCTTTGAATGCGACGTGCGTTATCATTGTATTCAGAATTTCTTTTTACGTGGTTGGGCAGAAGATAACGACAAATGGTCTTAGCTCTGCGACATGAGCAAATAAACAAATTAGATAGGATAGACTGACGTGGCCAGCAACTGCTACTGGAGCTCAGCACCGTGCTTAGATCATCTCGGTAGGCCCATTGCGTCTGCGTGACTACAAGGAGGAAGGAAAGACGTGAAGAGCGACCAGATCTGGACAAGGATGGGACCCCTAACGAATCAACAGTGACGCCAATCCTTACACCGGCGATATTTTCAACCCCGCGGGTTCCCGGGAATGAGCACTCCCAGAAAGAGGCACCAGCCGATGATCCAAGTGCAAGCTCAACCTCCCGTCGCCACGCACCAATCGCCGTCGCCCGGTCCTGCAACTCTCAAACAAATTAAACTGAAGCAGATGAAGGGACATGTAGAGTAAATCCATGGTAGAAGACGAAACACCCCAGCATTCGCCAACCAATCTGGGGAAATCCAAGAAAAGGCAAAGGTCAGGGTGGCCGAACCAATGGGGTTCGAGCAGGGAACTTTCCGATTGCGAGTTCTAAGTTACTGCGGAGTGGAGTTGTAACATCGTTTAAGACCAGAGCTACATTTTTGGTATAATACCAAATGGGGTATTATTGTTGGATTGTAACATGAATGTTTGTTAGGAATTTGAACATTTTGTTTTGAAAAATGATATTAAAATTGTTGTGCCAATAGAATTACCGCTGTATTATACACACGCTCCACGAAAAAAAATGAATTATGAGTTACTAAACTAATTATATGCCAAATAATATTAATGAAACAAAAATAAAATAACTATTGCAATATTTTGCATGACATCGCCTTGGCAAAAGAATGTTGAAATATCATTTAATACTCTTTCACAATAGATTCCATGAAAACACAGAAAGCAAATATTTAATGCCAGAATTGTGATAAAAACGTCCTGCAACAACTGAATGTAATCACCAATGAAAAGATGTACAGGCAATTTTTATTCAACAATCCCCAGGATTAATCCACCTCTTGAGTAGGTAACAATGCAGTTGTAGACTTTCAACTGCTTTTGTTGCATCTTGTGGTGCAAAACGTTGCACAATCTTGCATCAAAGATTGTGCTGAAATCAGCTTTTCGTTGTTGCAGAGAAAGTCTGTTCTGGTTTACGTGTGGATTTGCCCATGTGAAGAACAGTTACGACTGATTATGGTAGTAATTCATAAATTTAGATGCCAGCAAACATATTGGTTATTTGAAACATAATCCTCTTCATCATGCAGAAACTGAGACATGCTGGGAACAGTTCATAAAGTGTCTCGAGAAAAATTGCCATCACTAGCTTTAAATACGCCTAAGTTAGCCATGATTGTTCCACTGTCAGCTCTTGCATAAAGACAAGTCGCCTGGTTATGCACAACTGTGATCACTGCGATAGTGAAGGTTCACTTCCTTTGTAATGGCCCTCTTCTTTCGTGCGGTTCACTCGTTGGAGAGTTGAACATAAGACTTCTCCAATCTCTCCAGCAGCACTCACTGCACGTCACAGCAGTGTCACAAACTCGCAATTCACTAACTGACTCAACCACACGAGAGCGCTCGCTTATATAGCAGCTGATTAGAGTTCCAGAATATTCTAGAAGGGGAAACATCCATAAGTTTCTGGTTATATGGCAATAGTGCTTCTGGTGTTTACGCTGACGAGAGCGGTACTTATCTTTGTTTATCTCCAACTGCCTTAGCGACCTTCCAATAAATTTGGGTCCCAGCTGCTGCGTCACATACGGCCGTTTTACAATTCTATTGTAGAGCCACCTCGCCTGGTCACTTATCAATATAACTTTTAAGAGACCATTTAAGTATATTTATAGCATATAAATAGAAACAACCACAAGGATTTGAGATCATGGTTCACCATTGTATACTAGAGAAAACTTTTCAATCGAGCTCGAAACTTGGAGTGGTACTGAGTGTGACTAATTCATAAATAACATTTTTATAAATAGTGCCTTTATTTCAAAACACATGCATTAATGCATTCGCATGACCTCTCATACTATTCATATGAAAAATGACATTTCTATCCTTGCTACGTTACTCACGTTATATTGCTTTCATTACATATTGTACGTAATAGCCTATTGTATTCTCCGAAAAAACTGGTTATTGAGATTTCGCGTGGAAATACGTGTTTTGAGGACTCCTAATCCAAAACCAGATTTTTATAAAAATGTGTGTGTGTGTGTGTGTGTGTGTGTGTTTGTATGAGAAAGTTAAAACAATAATAGCAAATTTAGTATTTTAGTTCAGTATCTTCTAAAGATACGACACGAGATTTTTCAAGAAAATCCACATCCCAAACTAGCCTTTACATGAGAAATTTTTGAAAATGTTCGATTTTCTCAAAATAGCTTTAAAGATTTTAATCAAAATGTCACATATTATATATATATATATACATGACAAACAAATATATATGTTGAATTTTCTGGGAATAGCTATGAATTTCTCTTCATTGGAAGGAATGTTGTATACCCTTGTTTAATTGGTAGACGTTAAGAGAAACACAGAAAAGTAGATCGCTTTAAAGCAAACAATTTATTAAGGTTAAAAGTTTCTGAAATCACCGTTTCAGAGTTATTGGTTATTAGGAGTGAGAATATTTTATTTCTTTATTTTAAAATGCTGTTGCTATTAAGTTGTTTTTTGCGATATAATGGAAAGAGTATGGGATTTCCAGGCTAACATATAGCGACTCATCTTTAAGGATCTATCTATTCGATTTCCTATATGTCTTTTGTACTTACAACAAAACGTGTAATGGAACTATTTCTGTAAAAGATTACTTGATTAAGCAGTAGATACAAAGCTAAGCTTTCGAAGATAGTTTGTGGAAGCTATATAAACAAAACTACAGTGGTCAGAGAAAGAGCGTGAATATGACACACCAGGCTTTTAGAAAACGTTTTGTGTTTGCCTGTTTGTTCTTATCTCTATTAACAATATACACAAAAATGAAATCTCGGATAAACACGGTACTTGGTATTTAATTTTAGGTGTTTCTAAAGATTATTTTCAAGAATATATTCCCCGATCGGAAACTTGGGTCTTCATTTTTATTAACATTCTAGAAAAGACAGTTTTATTACGTTTTTCAAAATACCGCATGAAATACATTACAAAGAGAAATAAGAAAGTGGCAGAGAGGAAGGAGGGGGAGCGAGAGGAAGGGGAAGGGTAAAGAGTTAGAGTAAACGAGCAAGTATAGATGCTAAAAGAAACGGGAACAGGGAGAGAAGAAGATAGAGGAACAGGTAGAGGAATAGAGTGTGATAGTGAACAGTGATAAAGTAGAGAAAGAGAAGGACCAACACGCTGTAATTAAAAGCGCAAACGTAGCTGAGGGTTCATATACACTTAAGTAAAGTACTGTCAATTCACTACCCAGGCATAGAAAGCTTGGACACCCCTGTCATATAGCGTAAATTTTCCCCATCCGTTCGACTCACCTCGGGGAAACCTCCAGGGGTTTTTACGACCACAGAAATGTCCTATACCGGCGCTTTTCATTTCATACCACATGAATTTCAATGTACAAGAGAACCCCACGAATGGGTGCCGAGAGAGGGGGGAAAAATGCCCGGCATACTTCTAACATGTTAAATTTTGATTAGGACCTGAGAATGGACAGCAAGGAAACTAAGTTAGTTGGCTACCCTGCAATCTAACGAAACTGGGTTAGGATTGCAATTATAGCTTTTATGTTATACAGCTCTTCTCTATAAGAGCATGCGTAATACTTATGATAACTAGTAGACAATATTTGGTAAACGCGGTGGCTCGTGAGCATATAATTTGGGTGTTCACAAAATGATTTAGTCAGCCCTGAAAATGTGAAATAACATCTACTACATAATGGTTATGATTATATTTGCAGCGCTCCCAATAATAATAATAATAATAATAATAATAATAATAACTTGTCTGATATAAGGAAGTGTTTTGTGTATTTTTGTTTTGTACATAAAGGTCACTTTGGAGCAACAAGAAAGTAAACTGTAAGCATTCGCCGTCTCAATTTTTGAAGCAGGAAAACGGCACAATTTCTTCTTATAAAATGTCCTGTCCCTCTACGTAGTGAATACAAAATTTAATTTATACAAAGACACGTCACACTACATTATAGGTATACGTAAAATAGAAAACAATCTGATGTGTTACACTCACACGACATTCTTTACTCTGGTACAAACTATTTTTACAAACGCTTATTCTCCAACTACTTCATGATAATGGAGATAAACGTTTGCTAATTTTCTTGTAGATGCAAGGGGAATTTGGTAGGCTTTAAGCTATAGTAAAATATTTTAAGAGCTGGTTGCTATGTGGAGCATTTCGTCTTCTTTGCATGCCCAGGACATAAAAAAAAGAAATAACTAGTTTCTATTTGAGAAAAAGCATAAGTATTGAGAAATTCAAACAAAACGAGGAACATCTCGCAAATGGTTCACTCGACAAAAAAAATGTATATGACTTAAATTATGTGTTTTAACGAGATTCTTGTGTAGTAAAAGTTTGTCTATATCTTACGGTTTATCAGTTAAGCAAAAGTCATTCAGAACGAAGAGGACTTTTGGGAACATTCCCAGAAAATTCATGATATACACTTCATTTGCCATAAAAGTATCTTAAACATTTGATGCCCAACATAATATGTCCAACACACGGCTTGTGTGAAAGAACAATTAATTCCATTAATTGACCTAATAGTGGTTGGAACTAAAAGCCCGGGACTTAAGTACTTACAAAGAATGTAAGTCGCCTTTGGGGTATCACATCTCAATACAACTTGAGATCTCGTTGTATTTTACCGGGAAAAATGCGAATCAGTTTGAGAATTTAATGTCGTGTCGGCATGTTGCCATGGTAGCTCAGTGGTTAGAGCAACCGGACGGAGACCGGGAAATCCGTGGTTCAAATCCCGGCTATGGCATTGAATTTTTCAATCACCTGATTCTACCTTTCCAGCTGTCTAACACAGGGCTTGTGTGAAGGAACAATTAATTCCATATGATATTCTAATCAAAATCGTGAGAACCATTCTTGATAAAAATAAAAGTTTTTAAAAATGTTCCATGTAAAGGGTAGTCTGGGTTGAGGGTGCTTTCTTAAAAATCTTCGTCGCATCCTCGCAAGATGTTAACCTAAATACCAAGTTTGGTATTTATATGACTCTTCGTTTTTTAGCTATACTGTTCACAGACACATATATCGACCTTTTTGTTTCAGGATTCAGGGGGATCTCAAAACATATATTTCCGGCGAAATATCGCTATCGAATGTTTGAATGGAATGTAATACTTCCCCTACTTACTATAAGTAGTAGAGAAAGTAAAAAGCATACTGCATCATGGGTGACACCAGCTATCTGTTTATAAAGAAACTCCATGCGTCTGTTTCTCAATCGCGCAAATGTCTTTATCACTTTATGATTCAAGCTTTTATATCATAACATAATATACCATAACTCACCCAGAGGTCCATAATATGCAGGGTGTTCCAGAACCTCTGTGACAAACTCTGAGTAACGATTGATCCAGCAGAGAGCAACATTTTTTGTCAAGCAACCACTACCCTGCAACTCATCGTTACGGAGTTATTCGGCCCTGTTTGAAGCTTATTCTGTAGGATAGGTTTGAGAGGCACAACCAGTACACTTTGTTTACAACCGTTGAATCAAGTGACATCGCCTCTTTCTTGTCCGTCTCGAAACACCGGTGAACTCATTTTACCATTTCTTTCGTGGAAAGTGTTGGACATTTCTCACAAACTTATAATAAAGATTCAACAGTATTCTTTTTTCACCGCTAGTCAATGGTTTGCGCGGCTAATGCGTTACGTAATTCGACGAAAACACAAGAGCGAATTCATCGTCCTGCATGATACTGTACAAAACTGCTGATTTCTGGCTATAAACAATATTCTACGCCTATACGGATGTCAGGTGGCTCATACGAAATGTATCATGGGAGTTATGGCTCTTTTTTACGGTATAAATCAGCGTTAAATATAACGCTAGGTGTTTATATAGAATATTATACTATTTAAGGATAAATTTATTCTAAAATTCAGAGATTAGCAAGGGACTACTTTCCTGCGCGCATTGCTACCGTGTTGCACCACGGTGCACTGACCACGTGGGTTTGTTTTGCCGCGGATCAACCTAAGAGTGAATATAGTGTAGGGCCGAACAACTTCGCACCACGTATGTAGTTTGTCCAGTGTTTTCTGCAACGAAGCATCGCACATACTACATTTCCCGCGCACGTCTGTTTACCGAAGAGACCTGCTTCAGACGAGACGGATACTTCAACAGCAAGAACAGCCACATCTGGGATGCTGAGAAAACTCGTGCAGTGTTCGTTAGACATCGCCAACAAAAGTATTCCGTAAACATCTCGGCTGGAATCGTTGGTGATCATCTGCTGGGACCTTTCGTTTTGCCACCACCACTTCACAGAAGAAAAGCACCTTAACTCCTACAAACTTTCGAGCATAGGGGTAAAATTTAGCTTATTTTTAGGGAAATTTTGCTCACAAATTGTTACTACTGTTAAGTAGGGCAGCTTCTGTGTGCTCAAACCACGTGGTATGTTTCTTTACGAGCAGACTCTGTTTTCTCCATTTTTGGTTTGAACAGATTTTTCTGTGAATGACATTTTCTGGTATAAAATACCTTTTTTTTCTCAAACTACTAAAGCTAGAGTTTAATATGATATAACAACTTAAAAGTCCCGTTTTTGATCTGTTTTGTTGTGAATAACAAGATGGCATATTTTTAAAAATAATTGATTATAAATATTATTAATAACTAAGTACAGTATAAAATAGACCAATAAACTTAGGGGGGCATATGTCTACATGTTGTAAAAATTTCCGACTGATATCTTAGTTTCTGAGATGTGTAATAAAATTAGAAAATTTAACATAATTACTGTGATTAGAGATTTTAATTTCAAAATCTGATTTGTTGCCATCACATTACTTTCTCTACCCACTATCATTTACTCGTATATCTTCTACAGGTATAGTTTTCTACTAGTTCATGTAAATCGAGAAAAAAACCTTCGCAGAATTAATTTCAGTATACGTTTCATTGAAGTAAAAAGTGGATAGACGAAACGGAATCGCTAAACGCTGATCTAGGATCATTATAGAAAATTCCTTACGAGTGAAGAGGGCTTCACGGGCTATTCCAGGAAATTCAAGATATAAATTTTATTTTTCAGGCAAATGTTTTACACATATGATGCTTTAATCAAAATATTTGATGCCATTTTCGGAAAATCCAAATTTTTGTAGAATATTCCATTTACAGTTTGATTTGGAGTGAAGGAATTTTCTTGAAAATTTTCGTTTCACATCTTTGCAGAATACTTAACCTAAATACTAAGTTTGTAGTGTATAAAAATCCCTTTTATGGTTTATGGTGTTCACACATTATTTCATTCAGGGGGCCTAAAAATGTATTTAAGGTGAACTTTTCATATACAATTTTTGGGTGGAATGCGGAGTCTTCTCTACCTGCTATGTACGTGGTAGAGAAAGTAAAAATTGAACAGTGAAAAAAAGGCTAGAATTTTTTTAAATATTTTGAAAACAGTTGACTCATTGGCTCATTTGTTATGTAGAATGGTCTGGAAATGCCTTTAGTGACTTTCTTCGCAAACTAGTAACTAACTAGTTTTCAAAAAGGCTAGATTTAGTCACAAAAGGCCAAGGTTGTCATCACTATTAGAGAGGTATGACTTTACTGCAGTAGGCGGTTATACAGCACACATTACTGGCAGGTATTGCAAGCTGCCTACCATCCAGGCGTTACACTCCTGTGAGCACCTGTGATAAGCGCCACGTTGAGAGGACATAAAAAGGCCAGTGAAAGAGCGATTAAGGGTGGTTATTTACAACAACGGGTGCCCACATGAACTGCTTTATACTCGCTGTATCGTGATTGACAGTAACCGTGATGATGCATTACACTAGGGGCAGGGGACGGGTTCCTAACAGCGATGTTCGTAAATACGGGCGGAATGGTGCTACGGTTATATCGACATTGGAGGGGGGGGGTTCTTTATGAGGTGTGGAGACATTAACAGCTAACTGTCGCAGTACACAAACATTCATTAGTATTCCTCAGAGTGATTTACATTCCCAGGGTTTTAAGCAGCAGTTTTTAATTTGGTTTAAGTGCAGTCACTTAAGAGGAATCAAAAGATCAGTTTAAAACCTTAAGGATATTCGATACCAAAATTAATTGTTTATGTAAATTTCAGGAAATTGAGCTAAAATAGTATCATAGATATGTTCATTACAATTTCAATAAAACATTGACTTTTTTGGCCCAGGTAAATAATTTTCAAAAATTAAAATACGGTCATATGTAAAAATCCTCAAATGACGTAAAAAATAATTGTCTTATGTATGACATTATTAAAACCCTGAATTGAAAAACATTGAATTTTATATTACTTTTACGCACTAGTACTGCGAAAACGTATTTTTATATCTACCTGTTAAAAGGCTAAATCTTTGCAGAAATACATATTTTCCGCACAAGACGCTGTAAAACCGCTGATACAAATATAATTTCCGCAAATGAAATTTACTAGCGCTCCAGGAAAGGAAATAATTTGTTTATGAAGAGTATTTTACTTTGAAGCTTGGAGTCTGTAAGTCAACTTCTATTAACTTTTGTCGAGATAATGTGTATTTGAACTCGTCTTTTCACAAGGGATGCTGCATAGAAACCAAAGCTTTGAAGTCAACTATCTTTCTGCCTACTTTGTTTATAGTGTCACCCTGTGATACAAAACACACCACATTCGGCTTAGTGGAAAGTAAGTAACTTTATGGCAGCTCAGGTGGCTAAAGCTGATGATCCTGGTTTAAATCTCGGCTATGGCATTTTATTTTTCAGTTTAATTTTACCTTTCCAAACTTATCCTACACACGGTTTGTGTGAAAGAGCAATTAATTGCCATTGATTGACGTAATAGTTCGTTAAACTATGAAGCCTGGGACTTAAAGTACTTACGATATTGTATGTCGCCATTGGGATGCGTCAGCTGAAAATAATTTGAGATCTCCTTGTGGTTTACTGGGGGAAAAACGCGAATCAGCTTGGGAATTTAATGTCGTGTGGCATGTTGTCGTGGTGGCCCAGTTGGTTAGAGCAACCGGACAGAAACCAGAAGATAAAGTAGTTATTGTTCGTGGAGTTTATTTATTTATCTCCACGTATGGACGTCAATTTTTAAGAAGTTTGTTTGTTACGTAATATGCTGCTACGCATGAGAAACTGATTTGAAGTTGTATCTTTGTTGTTACACTCCAAGTATAAAAATAAATACTTGACTTTGTTATTAAACTGCTGCTATAGATACTATTTAGGTTTGTTTTTGTCTCGGCTGCGTCAGTGTTGTTTTAGAGTCACGTATCTCTTAGACAGGGCGTGGTGCGACAAGAATGTAGGCTTACACAGATTTTAAATTTAAATTCACTTCTTTTTATTAATCCTTGGATCAAATTAAATGGGACTGCACTGATATTAAGAGCTGTTAGATTCTTTAATACTTGCACTTTGTTAATGCGTATACATATTTTAAAATTCACACGAATACGTAATATTTCTTTAGAGGACACATCTTCCATCCGGTCACTACCAAGGTCTGCAGGCAACTGAACATATTTCAACCGTCCAAACCCGTAAACTTCTGTATTTCAAGTCTCTGATTGACAAATCCTAGTCCAATAGAATACCTGCATTTAATTAAAAGTTTTTTCTGGCTGTAGATTGGCTAATTTTAAACTGTCACAAAGTTTACATTATCGTTGCTCTAATCATGACTAGTAACATTTAAACTCTCAAACTCATTATTGCCTCAAGGTTACCTTATTTTTACCTCATTGTTAGCAACTTTAAACTTATTATTCTCACAGCTCTTACATTATTAAATTACCTAATGCATTCACACACAATTATTGAATATGTTTACAATAATATAAGCATTTTAAATGACTGTTACACACATTTTTACAAATTATTACATAAATATTGTTTCAAGGCGGGCTGTTATTGAATTTACATATTATATAATTTAATTGGAATTATTCAAGTGTTAAAAATACCGCCTCAAAGATTCTGATTTAAATCCCAGCTATAATATTGCATTTTTTCAATTCTTAGCTTTCTAACCTTGTCCTACACACGACTTGTGTGAAAGAACATTTAATTACCTAAGAAACTAGTTTGTGGAGTTTTAGCTTCAGTAAAGATTGTTACTTTCACGTTTGTAGTAGCAAATGCAATGAGTGCTTGTAGATTAAATGATTATGCTCTATTTTATTGATTTTATCTACAATGTCGCTTAATAAGTAATGTGCTAGCACTCAGAGTGAACTGTGGGTTTATTCAGTATTCACTGTCACTTCACTTTTATTTTATTTTCATATTGAGGCAGTATGTTTATCACTCAAATGGTATTAGTCTAATTACATAATATAAAATAATAACAGCCCACCTTAAAGCACTATCTGTATAATATAATATATAAAGTCTATATTACAGTCATTGTATTATGTTTATATTAATATGTACATTTATAATAATGTTATGTCAATGTTATATTTAGTTTTAACAATGTAGATGCTGTGGGAATAGCAGAAAGCTGCTTTTCGTAGCAAACAGAATTATAAAGTAGAAGCCGAAAGTTGCTAACAATGACGTAACCATGAGGTAACCTTGAGGCAACAATAAATTAGAAGGTTTAGTAAAGGCTACTAATAAATATTGGAACAGTAATGTAATATTTAAAACAGTTTATAAATAACCAATCAACAACTAGAAAAGCTTTAAGTTAAATAAAAGTATTCTATTGGAGTACGCTTAACCAATCAGAGACTGGAAATAAAGAAATTGTAGAAATTCAGGAGACGCTACAGGATAGCGTACCCAGTCAGTTAAGTTTAGTACGAGTTCAGTGTGCGGCATAGAAAATGCATAGCGGTGAGAAAAATATAAAGTTTGCGTGTTTAAAAGTGAAAATAACAATAATCTCACAGCTCTACAGTAGGATACATAAGTGAAGTGTTATTTAAATCGTGTGAAGGATTAATACAAAATGTACAATACAATTATAATTTGTGTAAGCCTTGTTCTTTAGCCATACCAGCTTTCCTAAGAGATACGTGTTCTGAAAATTACTACTGACGCAGCCGAGGCATACATATGTAATATTAAAATAAACATTAAAATTACAAAGTTGATTTTTAAACGTAGGGCGAAGACCACCGGAAAAGTAAACGTGGGGCGAAGGCCACCGGAAACTTTGTACCGTACGTGGGGCGAACACTCCAAGAAATATATCTCCCGCAATACGTGGTGCAAGCACAACAACAATTAAACCACTTCACGTTTGGCTCCCATACGTGGGTCAAATAAACACCTACAAGTTAGCAGTGTAATGAACACCTCGGAATCAACCACTTGTTCCTTCGCTTAGAACGGAATATTTTATGCTCGTCGAACAATGTTTCTTTTTGGAATAATATTGTACGTGGCGTTCCGGAATATTTATTCTCGTGTTTCTAAATACACTTAATTGAAGTTAAATTAATTGTTCCAAATATTTTTATTGCTGTGGTGAGGCACTTATAGTTTTACTTTCTCTACCACGTACAAAGTATCTAGAGAAGGTATTACATTCCACACAAAAGTTCGATACTGAAATTTCACCAGAAATAAATGTTTTGAGAACCGTGATTAAAAAAAATTGGAAAAAGGTGCGCGCGCGCGCGCGCGCGTGTGTGTGTGTGTGTGTGTGAACAGCATTACTGAAGAAACGAAATATCGGATAAATACCAAACTTTTAGGTTTATTATGTTTAGTACCTTCCAAATATGCGACACAGTATTTTCAAGAAAATACTCCTATCCCAAACTACCTTTTCATGGAACAATTTTCGAAATTTTTTATTTTATAAGAATAGTTTTAACGATTTTGATTAAAACACCACATTCTAAAGGGATTTACCTGACAAATACAATGTATATTTTGAATTTTCTGGAAATAGCCGTGAATTCCTCTTGATTAGGAAGCAATTTTGTGTAATCATAAAAAATGTGGATCTCTTTAAAACAAAATTTATTTCGATAACTTATTTGTGGCATCAGCCATTTCCAAAATATACGTTACTAATTGTTCCATTTTATCATTATTTTGTCATTCTTTTAAGTCCCATCGATTGTCAGTTGTTTCTGGCGATAGTATGAAATTTTAAGGCCAGCATATAGCGTCCAGTTCTTAAACATTTGACCATCACTGTTCCATTTGTATCTATAACGAAATGTGTAATGTAACTATTTCTGCAAAGATTTATCTCGATTAAAATGAAGTAGATGGGAAAATAAACTTTCTTGGAATAATTTATATTCCAATTAATAAATAATAGAAGGAAGAAACATTTATGTGAATGTAACACATATTTTTACAGTTTTGTTTTCCTCAAATTTTTGGATATCGGCGTATTTAGTGTTGAATTTGTTAGAATTTGTTGAGATTTTCCAAGGTTATTTAAACTGTTTTCTTCTAGTTAACAAAATCTCACGAAGGATAGTATTGTTGCTTTCCTGATTTCATGTGAGCTTTAATTAATTTCTGAAGCCGTGTACTTTACAGTCAATTACTTCTTATTCCTATTACAACTAGATTAGTCGGAAGCTATAGCTTTCTATCTTAATTTCGTGTTAGATCTGGACCAGCTACTTATCGGCGTGGAATTAATATTTTCTCTACGCGTTCTCGCAGAGTTATATTTATTCTTAACGGATATTTCCACTTAACTAGTATGTTTTTGTGGTAATATTTGCTCAGCCTTACTAAATCCCCATCACTTCTCTCTTTCCCGAATATCTTCTGTGATTTTTCTCTTCTGCAACAATAGCACGTCTGGTGCATTCAAAGTTACAGTGGCGCCTCTTTGTCTTTGACAACTACTTTCGCTTTGTTGCGCATTTGCTTCTTCACTTATCTCAGTTATTTACAACATGTTTTTATCTAGCTACTTATTTAAATTATTCCTAACACTATCTTTTTGTTCTTCGCTTGAGGTTTTGTTTTACATACATTTCTTTATATGCAAATTAATTTAAAAGTGTTACTAATAAATTTTACGTGGTTTCATGACCTTATTTTTCTCTTGACGTGGCACTATACCAATTTAATTTTTTGTTTCTTTCGCATTATTAAATTTTTATACTTTTGTTACCTTATTTCTTATAAGTAATTTTTATTTATTTTACTTCCTCGGGCCTCTAAATTCAGTGCATTTGGATTAATTTCCTCTATGCACTTCACTGTGTTGAACACAGATTCCTCTTCTCTCTACTTAAAGTTCATTAGATGTCAAACACAGAACTCCTTCTCTCTTCCGCTGCTCACTAACTGTTGGAACACAGGACTTCTCTTCTCTCTACCGGATGTTCATTCGATGTCGAGCACAGGACTCCTCTTGTCCCTTCCGGATGCTCATTAGATGCCGAACACAAAACCCCTCTTCTCTCTTCAGCTGCTCGCCAACTGTCGGAACACAGGACTACTCTTCTCTTCCGTCCGCTGTTTGGAACACAGTACTCCTCCTTTATCGCTCACTTATGCTGAGCCACAGCGCTCGCTGTGCGTCACAATAGCCACCACCATACTGATTCACTCGCGAGCACACTCATTTATATAGATATAGCAACCGATCTCTCCGGAAAGTCCGCGGGAGAGGGGAAAGCAAGATTCAGAACAGGCTCCTTACATCTCGAAATGTTCTTCTAGAATTTATTTACGTTGGCTGGGAGCACCTCCCTTTCCTCTCCAACTAACCCGTCGACTAGCGCTAAAGAACGAAGCCCTGCCCACGCCACTACGTTATGATGCCGAAATGGGAATCTTTGGAGTAACATCATTTGGAATGTGCATTATTAAGATAGCACAAGACTACCTCGAAATGTCTCCAACGGTAACTATAGTAACGGCCTAAGGTGGCAAAGAAATACAAAGAACAAAAATGGTGTTAAATGAAAGAATATGGAACAAGTAAAGTCAACTAGCTAGGTGTTCTTTTTTTTTAGGTTGCAACAAAGAGAAATTACAAATGTTCCAATATTTATGTGACACCCTGAAAATAACAATTGGTAAGAGAGCAAGAAAGTAAATACACTTAAAATTTTAGAAGGTATTAGCAGCACCTACAACATTGTATGACTCGGAAATATGGACGCTGAATAAACACGCAATTAAAAAAATCGAAGCTGCGGAAATGGCATTAGGTAGGCTTTAATGGATAAAGACGCAGTAAAGATATCCGTTAGGAATTTGAAGTATTTAGCTTTATAGAGAAAATAGGAGAGTATAGAAAGCAATGGTGTGAACACACAATGGATACCAATAGGATGCCTTGGAGAAGTTTGAACTATCGAACGAAAGGAGGAAAAAGAGACCAGGAACGTCCATAGAAAAGATAATATAACAGCTATAATAATTGGGGCTAGAGTGAATACACAATGGTTTATTCATTGAAAGTATTATTATTATTATTATTATTATTATTATTATTATTATTATTAAAACACTTTCTACATAACGCATTTGTTTTATCTTAAGAAAAAATTAAAGAATGAAATAGTTTTATTTATGGACGCTTTTTAACCGCTGTTAACCTTAGCGTCCCTTCTATGTTGGGCGTGAAAGAGAGGCCTTTTTATCAAACTTGAGGTTCTTTTACATGCTGTAAATCTACGACACGGGAGCAGCGGCGTTACTTCCTTCCGAAGAAAGCCATGCTAAGGATTTTTACGCAAAAAAATCCATCCCTCCCTCCCGCTGGTTTGAACCTGCAACCTAATGATCTAGACGCTAGCATGGTAACCACTACACCACGGAGGACGACATTTATCTTAAGGAGATTTCTGCTTGCCTTTATAAGTTTTGATATTGTTATCAAGGTGAGACTTTGAGATTTCTTTCGTTGTTGATTTACGATGCAAACCAAGTTGCATTTGCTTGAATGCTAGAAAATTACATATTTTGACACACCTTAACTAATTCATTCTATATGTCTTAGGATTAGTTCGACGAGGGGATACCTGACCCGCAAGGAATCTTTTGTGCATACACCCCCGGGAGGAACGAATGAGATGTAGGAAGCGCAGATCGCCTGTGGGCTGCAGGATCATACGTCGCAGACGACAGAGACGCGTAGAGTTCCTTAATAATTACTGGCTTGACCACCTGGCCAGAGAGCGCTCGGCGGCGAACCTATCACGCCACTGCAGGGAAGTTCGCAGGCTCCACTCCAGCGGAGACCGGGGAAAGCTCGACCTAGCAGTGGAGGCTCGACGGGGCCGAGAAGGAGTTCCGAAGCGGAAGCCCCTGCAACACATGTCCGCTGCCGATCGACACAACCCCGGAGTCAACTTATAACGTGAAAGAGAGGCTGAAACGAGAGGAAAAGGGGAGAAAGCAGAGCCATGGTAGAAGATACCACTCCAGCATTCGCCTTGTCAACAAGGAAAAACAACGGAAAAACCCATGGTCATAATGACTAGTAACTAGGATCGAACCCGGGATCACCAATGCGAGCCACAGACGTTGCCGCCTGAGCCGTCCGGCTCGATTTTTGTGTATCTTAAACCAATACAATGAATTTAAAATTTATTTAAAGGAACAAAAACATAAAAGTAAAATGATTGATCTAAAAGAGGTGTGCATGGGCTCAACTGCGGGCTAGACTCGGGTTAAAAATAAAGCCGAAGAAAAATTAATTTATCACATTCAAGATACCAGTTTTATTATGTGAGTATATAAAGCGTATGGTATTTTAATCAAAATTAATAGCGCCATCTTTTGGAAAACTCAAAATAACAAACAAGTTTTCATGTAAAGAGAAATGAGGACGAAAACAATTTATTTTATTACATTTTTGGTCCGCGATGTTGAGATGCCCGCAATAGCAAATTATTGCAGCATCCATAGCAGTAGTGATACTGCTAGTAATAATAAATGCCTGGTTCGGCCAAGTGCGGATAACATTACAACAACATGGCGACATGGCACTGCAAACTCAGCCTGCCACCGTTCGCCCACACCCAGGACATCCTGGGCATTGTGCAGTATTAGGGGCAGTATGCCGTCAACATGCCACTTACTACATAGGTTTCCATGACCTCACTCGCCATTATTTCTGTAAAGTGGCTTCTAATTGGTCCCTCGGACTTGAGTGCAACCCTTTACCAGGCCTTTCAGCAGGGTAAAATGTCCATGCCGGTACCGGAAATCGAGCCCAAGTTCCTTTGCATCAAGGCAGCAGAGATTCATGGACTGATGAAGACGATGAATGATGGTGACGTAGTCAATAAGTGCAAAATAATTTAAGCGTACATATGATTGAATTTTGACGCTTTTCGGTCAAAAATGTTATTTTCTGTTTTGGGCATAAAAATTACAATCAAATGCATCCTTTATTTTATCAGTTGCGCTTTTTTAAATCCATCCTTTAGCTTCATGTACGTGGTATTTAAATGCTCCAGTGCACAGTTATTTTTCTGTTTTGTTGGAATTAAATTTTTCAGCATTTTGCTCTATGCAAAATCCTCTTTGCGGAGCATTTCCTATCTTAATGGCTTGAAACTTGCACACTATGCAGGAATATGTAGTATAAATAATAATTCTATTGGGTTTTGATATCAAATAACTTTTCTTGGTTTTTATGCTTCAGAATAGGTAATTATTACCCATTTTTAAAAATTATAACCTTCAATATTTATATTCTTCTGTATGATAAACAAATAATCAGATATAAAAAGCTTAATACAATTCCAATTTATCCTTGTTTGAAATGCAGAAAATTTTATTGTGATTGGATGAAAACTTTGTCGCAAGGGACTTTGCAAGTGCAACTATTAATTTATTTAGATAATTCGCAATATGTATTGAACCTAGAAACCTACTGGTTATAGATCTTCACGCCATAATGTGGTTACAGCATAATATGTACTCAAAATTTCATCAAATTAATTGAAAAAATATAGAATTTGGAAAATTTAATCACATGTACGCTTAATTTAAAACAAAATTAGACACTCGGACCCGGGTCGGGTGGTATAGTATAATCTATTCTCTAGTTTGGGGTTGGTTCAGACTGCGCCGGATCTAGCGGTGCCTAAGAATTTCGGCCGTGCAGACCTCTACCCGCTCTTATCTTGTCTCCACCTACAACATAAGGCAACGTTGCATAGTTCCAGTAGTGGCCAGAGCTTAGCCGACGCCAAAATCTGGGCCTGCCATTACATAGAACATTACTGATGAAACAACATGTTCTGTAGATGCAATATCAGTATGCTTTCTTCTCCCTCCCACTCCGCTAACCTGTATTTCCTCGTCACCACCACAAACTAGATAAACCGTACTCTTGGTCGGCTTATATCTACCACGCGGCACGTTTACAAAGTAGATATATGTCCCATTTGACCGTTAACAGTAGAATCAAATGGTACCTCTAGGAATGTTTTGCATTTCAGTTGTATTTGACCTCCACTGGGATCGAACCGACATCCAGGGGGTAATGTTAGCATTCTAAATTAAACCTACTAATTCTGAGAGAATGTACAATTGCTAAACTTTGACGGAACACGAGCAATTTGCATAGAGTAGGCCATTAACACGGAGTTTACATATGGAATTAAAACGTGATGTCTAGCGAGTAACATTCTTACGTGTTTTTGAAACCAATCAGCCCATTTCCATTGTAATGATGCGGCTACAACAACATGTAAATATGTACAAGTTATGCCAATCCACCACTGGCGTTTCAGCACCACAATTCAATTTCCGTTTCGGTTATACAGCGAGTGCTGTAAAAGTCGTTAGAGGACCGAGCCATAGCAATAAACCTGACCGCGGAATGAGCAAGGGGAGGCAGAAAACATCACAGCTGATGATTCAATTAGCATTTTACACAATTGTAAACCAAAACGGAGCGCCACCCTGTGACGGAAGCGAGGGTGCCGAACATAATCACAGTAATACATCGTGATGAATTTTGTTTCCCAATACATTTGCTGCAGTTGCAACCAATTTTGGTCATCGCATATTGAGACGAAATTTACTAGGCAATGGAAACAGGAATTTTATGAGAGGAATGACGAAAAAAATCCTTCACTAAATTCCAAATATGCCGCAACAGTCTCGTGATTGCAAGCTCTTCGTCGTTTCGGGGAAAACGAAAATCAGCATGGTCAGATATGGTGATTATGGCGGATGCGTTAGGAAGGATGTCTCGCAATTTTGCAGCAGTCTTGATGGTACTGTTGTTGTGATGCAATATTAAAATTCCCTACTTAAATTCTCTCTTGCATACTTAAGGAGAGGAAGCATTTATTGCTCATTGATATAGAATATCAATATTTCATAAAATACGTGTGCACTATCTGAAAACATCAAAATAAAAAATATCTGATGTTACATTCATATGACGTTTTAGCCACAATAATTTATTTTTATACAGATTTACAAAATATTGTTTTGAAAGCTTATTTTTCTAAATACCTTATGTTAGTCGAGATAAGCTATTGCAGCAATGATTGAATTACACTTTTATTTTGTAACTAGAAGAGGGATAGATGAAACCAGATTTATAACCAAAAGTTTAGAAACGAATGACTATATTCTGGCCTTAAAATGCCACACTGTTTCCATGAAATCCCGAGAAAATACTGAACCCCGACAGCACTTTAAAAAAATTATATGTGATATATGCGCATGGCTTTTCCACCCTCTATGATTATTAGTGGGTATATAAACTATTCTTATAAACCTTAATTTTTATATCTACTACATTTTATTCCAAATAAACCTTTGCAGAAATGGCTACAGTACACATTTCGTTATAGATACAAAGTGAACAGCGATAGTCAAATGTTTAAGAACTGGACGCTATATACTGGCCTTAAAATTCCATACTGCTTCCATGTAATCGCAAGGAACAACTGAAAATCAAAGGAACTTAAAAAGGAATAAATATTGGATAGTTCAAACCTTCAATAACGGATATCTCAGAAACGGGTTATGGCACAAAGTTTATTTAAAAAACTGTGTTTTAAAGAGATCTACATTTCTTGTCTGTACGTTTTCGTCTATCGCTTAACTTTTACCAGTTATAGAGGATTATAAAAAATTCCTTCCGAATGAAGTGCACTTCACAGGCTATTCCCAGAAAATTCAAGATGTAGATGTAGATGTAAATATCTTTAATATATAGTATTTTAATAATAATTATTATCCAGTTTTTAGAAATTCAAAAAATTTCGAATAATGTTCCATTTAAAGGGTGATTTTGTAGGAGAAATTTTCTTGAAAATCTCGCGTCGAATCTCTGGAAGGTACTGAACACAAGTACCAAGTTTATGTATTTTTCAGACTTTTCGCTTTTGAGATACCCTGTACACATACATATACACATACATAAACCTTTTTCTAAAAATGTTTTTTTTTTGGGGGGGGGGGTTCAGGGGGCCTCAAAAGATGTGTTTCCGGTGAAATCTCGGTATCGAATTTTAGAGTGGAGTGTAACATCTTCCCTATCTATTATGTACGTGGTAGAGCAAGTAAAAATGACAAAAGGAATCACCAATTATAAAGGAAATCTGGTAAATAGCTGATACCACAAAATCTGAAATATATATTGGAGTTTCTGGGAACACACATCTTTTTCATCGGAAATAATCTGTTATAATATTTTTAACTCGGAACGACAAGACATAGGCAAAAAGTATTTCACAAAAAGTGTAAAAGTTTTTAAAACTACAATTTATTTCGAATAAACTCTTATGACATCAGCATTTCCGAGAAATCCGCTTTATTAGTTTGAATTTTTTAAAATTTCGGACATTGTTTAAAATCCTGTCGCCATTTACTTGTTTCTCGTGATATAATGGTGAGCATATAGAATTTCAACGCCGCCCTATAAACATTTGACTATCGACTTGCTTTCCCATATTCTCGTTGTATCTACAAGAAATGTATAATGAAACTATTTCTGCAAAGCTTTATTTCGATTAACATGAAATACAAAAAAACGTTTCCTAAAACTTTTTTCAGAAGTTATATAAAAGTATCGATAGTGGGTAGAGAAAATCGTGTAAATGTAACACATTAGGTTTATTCACAATAATCCCGATAAATAGTTTTTTATTAAATATTTGTCAGATGACTATTTCTTACTTCCAAATTTTCAAGACTGCTACAAAAGGCTCCTAATGTCATATATCGGTATATCTTTTTCTGAAAAAGTAAAACCAAGATGAGAAGCGGATGTGAAGTGAAAAGGGGGGAGGAATACGGAACAAAAGGAAGGGATGAGGATTATATAGATCAAACAAGCTATGCAAAATATGTCCCTTTCTTCTTATCTTTCCCCTTCACGGGCGAATAAACTTTTTCCTCTCATTTTCTGTTCTCGATTTCTTCTGCCCCTTTATCTTTTCAAGGGCTGCTGTATCTCTGAATGGGCCTAACTCCAGCTGACAAAAGCAGAGTCCCACAATGGCGAACAAATGTTTTACATCGTTACCGAGCAGTTTTCGAGAAATTATCTGGTTTATAATGACATCACAGTAGTTAGGGAAGAGGGAAGTTTGATTTCTTGTCTAAGTAACATACGCCTTGTTAAGAAGACTATTCGCTGTGGTTTTGGCGTATTCGAATAATTTTCTCAATGACTTTTCTGCAAACTATCGAGGGCGATACTGAAAGCTTTTAGAATGCCACATTAATAAAAACGAATTAATTTTTACTTTCTCTACTACGTATAGTAAGTAGGGGAAGTATTGTATTCCACCCAAAAAATCGATACCGAGATTTCACCGGAAATATATGTTTTGAGACCCCCTGAATCCAGAAAAAGCATTTTTAGAAATATGTCAGTGTGTGTGTGTCTGTCTGTCTGTGTGTCTGTGAATAGCATAACTCAGAAACGAACAGTCGGATAAACACCAAACTTGGTATTTAGGTTTAGCATCTTCCAGAGATCCGACACGAAGGTTTTCAAGAAAATCCCCCAAACCAGATTACACTTTACATGTAACATTTTTCTAAAGTTTTAATTTTCTCAAAAATGGCTCTAACGACTTTGATTAAAATATCATATTTTAAGATATTTTCATGATAAATGAACTGTATATCTCGAATTTTTTGAGAATGTCTCCAAAACTATTCTTCATTGTGAACGGCTTTTGCAAAACTGGTAAACCAAAAGAGATAGACAAAATTTACTGCATAAAAAATGTATATTGCGTTAAAATACACAATTTATGTTATACACATTTTTGTTGAGAGATTGTGCTTGTTATTCCCTTAAATTTTTCAATACTTATACTTTTTCTCAAATTAGTTATTCATTTTCTTTGTCCTGGTAATGCAAAGAGAATGGAATACTCCACATAGTAATCAGCTCTTAAAATGTTTGAATATAGCTTAAAGCCTACCAATTCCCCTTGCAATAAGATTAACATCTCTATATCCCGATTAACATGAAACATATGGAGAATAAGCGTTTGTAAAAATAGTTTGTACAAGAGTAGAGAAAGTCATGTGAGTGCAACGCATCAGATTTTTTTCATATCTGACAGCTACTTTATAATGTTTTGCGAGTTGATTGCCATATAGTTCGTTCGATTTGCTTTAATAGTTTATCATCATCTAAAGACTTTGGGTGCACCCAAAAATGAATTTGACTAGAAAACATTTCCGGGTTATGTTTCTTTACCATTTTAAATCGTCATTAGCACCTGCACAATGTGAATATCGGCTTAGAGATGGTTTTGTGAAGAATCCCCATCAATTTATAATTGGTACAACGATTTCAAAAGAGATCGGTTTTTCTTGGTGATGAATACGCCAGGAAACCGCTGTCACTGATGAGAATATTGTCGCAGTTCGAGCAATACTTCAAAATTTGGACGGGCATCCTGTGAATTTATTCCGGCGACATTGGGCATTAGTATGAACAAATCTGAAACATTAGTTTACATCATCAGTTATACATGCAAAGACGTCTCAATAGATTCCACATAAACTGACTCCCGATCAAAAACAACGCATTAATTGGTGCAGAAAAATCCTGGAAAAATTTCAAATTTGGTTTGGAATATAATTACTGATTACGAATCTTGGATTTATTTTTATGATTCTGAAAATAAATGACAATGGGCTCAATGGGTCTTTAGAAAAGAACCTAAGCCTACAAAATTCCGAAGAAGTGGTAAGAAGATGGTTTCTAGTTTTTTTAAAACGGGCCATATTGCACCTAAAGCATTGGAAGGTAGATGCACCGTTACTGCCGGTTGGTACACAAATGTTTGTATACGCAAATTTAATAAATCTGAGTGTTACACTCACATGACTTTCTCTACTCTTGTAAAAGTTATTTTTACAAATGCTTAATCTCCATATGCTTCATGTTAATCGAAATGTTAATCTTATTGCTAATTTTCTTGTAAGTGCAAGGGGAATATGGTAGGTTTTAAGCGATAGACAAATCTTTTAAGAGCTGGTTGCTATGTGGCGCATTCCATTCTCTGTGTATGTCCAGGACATAAAAAAATGATTACTAATTCCCGTTTGAGAAAAAGTATAAGTATTGGAAAATTTAAGGAAATAACAAGCAATATCTTGAAAATGGTTCACTCAACAAAAAAAAAAATGTATATCACATAATTTGTGTATTTAACGCGATCTACATTTTTTGTGTAGTAAAATTTTGTCTCTCTCTTATGGTTTACCAGTTATGCGAAAGTCGTTCACAATAAAGAATACTTTTGGAGACATTCCCAGAAAATTCGAGATAAACATTTCATTTGTTCTGAAAAATCTTAAACATATGATATTTTAATCAAAATCGTTAGACATTTTTCAGAAAATTAAAATTTTCGACAAATGTTCCATATAAAGGGTAATCTGGGGTGGGGATTTTCTTGAAAACCATCGTGTTGCATCTATAGAAGATACTGAACCTAAATACCAAGTTTGGAGTTTATCTGACTGTTCGTTTCTGAGATGCTGTTCACACACACACACACACACACACACACACGCACAGACAACATTTTTTGAATTCCGGTGAAATCTCGGTATCGAATTTTTGTGTGGAATACAAAAATTAATATTTAAATTTGATATGTATTTAATTGCAAACTTCACAATTATAAAATGTGCAACAACCCATATATCAATGGATTCAAAAAAGAATGGAGATTTTAATAGTGAAAGGAAATAAAGTGTTTTTGAACTGATTGACTACAAGGCGTGTTTTCAAAGTAAGTACCGTTATAATATTTTGTCGCTGCAGTAGCGATTTTGAGCATGCGCGAGCACTTCCTCCATCCATTGGGGAGCCAGATGCAGCTGTCAGTGATCGTCACTTTGTGTTTTCCTCTTGTTAGAGGATTTCGAAATATTCAAAACAATCGAAGGACACGATAGTGAATTCAGATCAGTGAATTATTTTTGAATGCCAGAAATGCTAAGCCAGCAGACATTCATTGCCACTTGTGTGAGGTTTATGGGAAAACCATAATGAGTGACAATGCCCAGCCAAACACAGCCAAACAAACTCAAGATCTGATCGCATCATTTGGTTGGGAACAATTCGATCACCCCCTTTACAGTCCGGACTTGATACCAAGCGGATTTTTTTTCTCTGTTTTAAATTTTTTTGATAATAAGTTTTTTTTAATATATGATAATAAGTGATTATTTATTTTAATTATTTATTCGAATTAAATATAGACTTTTTGATTGGAAATCAAATGTACGTACTTGTAATACTAAAATGATTATCTTCCTTTCACCTGAAGAAATTCCTTGGTAGAAAACATTTTCAATGGCGGTTACTTGTGGAGAAGTAATGTAAGTTGTTATAAAGTATTTGGAAACTAATTTTCTATTATTTTTTAAAAAATCTGATGTGTTACACTCACATGACTTTCTCTGCTCTTGTGCAAACTATTTTTACAAACGCTTATTCTCCATCTACTTCATGTTAATCGAGATAAACATTTGCAGACTCTATCTTATTGCTAATTTTCTTGTAGATGTAAGGGGAATATATATTTACAAGGGCAATATAGAAATACAGTAGGCTTTAAGCATAGACATTACTCTTAATAGCTGGTTGCTATGTGCAGCACCATTCTCTTTGCCACAAATTAATACTCTTTGCATTACCAAGATAAAAAATGAATAATGAATTCCCATTTGAGAAAATAGTATTGAAGAATTTAAGGGAATAACAAGCAGTATCTCGAAAATGGTTCACTCAACAAAAAAAAATGTATATGACGTATTGTGTATTTTAACGTGATGTACATTTTTTGTATAGTAAAATTTTTTCTATCTGTTATAGTTTACCAGTTATGCAAAAGTCGTCACAATGAAGAATACTTTTGAAGACATTCGCAGAAAATGAAAGATATACGTTTTATTTGTCGTGAAAATATTGTAAACATATGATATTTTAATCAAAATCGTTATGCCCATTTTTGAGAAAATTAAAATTTTCGAAAAGTGTTCCATGTAAAGGGTAATCTGGGTTGGGGGGATTTTCTTGAAAACCTTTGTGTCGCATCTCTGGAAGATACTGAACCTAAATACCAAGTTTGGTGATTATCTGACTGTTCGTTTCTGAATTATGCTGTTCACAGACACACACACGGACATGTTTCCAAAAATGCTTTCTTTTTGGGATTCCAGGGGTCTCAAAAGATATATTTCCTGTGAAATCTCGGTATCGAATTTTTGGGTGGAATACAATACTTCCCCTAATTACTATACGTAGTAGAGAAAGTAAAAATTGTAGGTGCCTTAAAACCATCCCCTCAAATCAAAATCCTTAGTCACTTTTGAGGTTGGTTGATGTGTGAGGGATATATGTATTCAAAAGGTATAACATTGAGGAATACAATTTGGTTCACTTTAGAGAGCCAGAGTGTTTTCTTCAGTAGAGGCAATGTAAATGTTTAAACTGCTGCAGTGCCCCGGTCTAAGGAACGCAGGTGGCCTAGAGGAGAGATTTAGTAAGATGTAACCAAAAAGGATTCCGACCACTTGTTCCATTCCCCGCGCGCGGATTCCAGTGGCACACAAGACATTCCAGACTGGGAACTTCGTCTTTATTTTCTCTGCGCTGGTCCATTTGTGAGACGTGTATAAATGTGCCTCTTATTGCTAACATCTTGTGCTCAGATAAAATACACGTGTAAACGTGCTGCGGGTAGGGACAAAATTCCTTTGTTTAGGTCAACGGCCAACTCGTTTGCACTTAACATATATAAAATGAACACCTCTGGTTATTTGTTTCAGCGTAACCGACACGTGTTAATGTTGAACCCACAATTTTCTCTCTGATGTCAGTGAAAATAAAACATGTAATTCTGGGATGAAAATATCCATGGAACGTTAAGGAGGTGTTCTGGTTCGCAGCTTATGAGGCGTGTTTTTGAATAAGGACCGATACTTTTGTAAAAAATCTGATGTGTTACACTCATATGACTTTATCTACTCTTGTACAAACTATATTTGCAAACGTTTATTCTCCATATGCTTCATATTAATCGAGATGTTAATCTTATTGCTAATTTTCTTGTAGGTGCAAGGGGAATTGCTAGGCTTTAAGCGATAGTCAAATATTTTAAGAGGTGGTTGCTATGTGGAGTAATCCATTCTCTTTGCATTACCAGGACAAAAAATTGAATAACGAATTTGAGAAAAGTATAAATATTGGAAAATTTAAGGGAATAACAAGCAAAAAAATGTATATGACATAAATTGTGTATTTTAACGCAATCAACATTTTTTGTGTAGTAAAATTTTGTCTGTTATGGTTTACCAGTTACGCAAATGTCTTTCACAGTGAAGAATGCTTTTGGAGACATTTCCAGAAAATTTGGGATATACATTTGATTTGTCATAAAAATATCTTATACATATGATATTTTAAACAAAATCGTTAGTCATTTTTGAGAAAATTAAAATTTTCGAAAAAATGTGCCATGTAAAGGGTAATCTGGAGTGGGGGTATTTTCTTGAAAACCTTCGTGTCACATTTCTGGAGGATACGCAACCAAAATACCAAGTTTGGGTTTTATCCAACTGCTCGTTTCTGAGTTAATGCTGTTCACAGACACACACACACGGAAATATGTCTAAAAATGCTTTTTTTGGATTCAGGGGGGTCTCAAAACATTATTTTCTTTGAAATCTGGGCATCGAATTTTTGGGTGGAAAACAATACTTCCCCTACTTACTATACGTAGTGAAGAAAGTAAAAATGTGTGACATACACATGACTTTCTCTACCCTCTATTGTTTATACAAAATGTTGTTACTAATGGTCATTCTTCTGTCTAAAACATTTGCATTAAAATAAGCCTTTGCAGAAACACCTACAATTCAGATTTTGGTTGTTTATTCAGAGAGAACAGCAATACTAATATGTTTAACAACTGCATGCTATAATTGGCCTTAAAGTTCCATACTGTTTCCATGCAATCGCAAACAACTGAACGTTGAAAGGCACTTTAAGAAATGAACAATAATGACGGACATCTCAGAAATGATACAAAAAACGTATTTGAATTAAACTGTATGCTTTAAAGAGATCTACTTTTTTGTGTAGTACGCTTTCAACTAGGGCTTAATGTTTATCAATTAAATGAAATTTTACAAAATTCCTCCGAATTAAGAAGGCTTTGAAGACTATTTAAAATTAAAATTAAAAATGTACATTTTATTTTCATCTAAATATCCTTAATATGGTATTTCAATCAGAATTGTTACAGCTGTTTTCTACAAAATAAAAAATTCGAAATATACTCTATGTAAAGTGTAGTTTGGGGTGGGGGATTTTCTTAAAAATCTTCGTTTCGCATCTTTTGAAGGTAGTTAAACCTAAATACCAAGTTTGGTATTTATCTGAATTTTCCCTTTTTTAGTTATGCTGTTCAAATACACACAGACACACACAGAACTTTGCAAAACCTTCTCTACCTACTACCCATGTATTTAGTATACAAAGTAAAAGCACACCCATTTTTAGCCAGATGGTAAATGTAAATTTAAAAATACCAAAGTGACCAATTTTAGAATTTTAAAGAAAAGCGAGACAAATATTAATAATGTTATTATAAACATTATTTGTCGTAAAACCATAAAAAGCGTCAATAATGAATCTCGACTTGTAACTAAAAACAGAACACTAGGGAAATTTCTGCGTCCCGTTATACTCGTGTCAGCTAAAGAACCGAAGCAAGCCTTGTTATGAAGTAGAAGGTTTGTATTATAGTTCTTATGTTGGGGAGTAGAACTTGAAGTTCGTTGCAACCGCACGTATTGTACCCGCTTTCCGGTAGCTTTCGCCGCAAATGAACTTGGTAATTTGACTGTGTCTCTAAATATTATATTTATGTTTGCCTCGGCTGCGTCTGTACTATTGTTACAGACATGTTTCTCTTTGCAGGGTTGTGGTGCGACTGAAGAATGTAGGCTTATACAGATTATAATTTTACTCACTCCTTTTTAATAATTCTTAACACGATTTAAATAACACTTCATTAATAGAGAGAGAGCTGTAGATTTTTTTTAAATTAATTACTTGCACTTTTCAACACGTAAGTTATTTTTATTTTACACTGAATACGTATTATACATCCCGAGGACACATCTCGCGTCCGGTTAGGAACACTGTCTACAAGCAACACGTCCAGTTATGAGCGCTGTCTACAAGCAACTGACTTGATTTCTACGGCCAAATTTGTAAATTTCTGTATTTCAAGTCTCTGATTGGCTATTCCTAATCCAATAGAATACTTTTATTTAATTTAAGCGTTTTTTCTGGTTATTGATTGGCTATTTTATAAACTGTCACAAAAATTACATTATTGGTTCCAAGAATTACAGTAGTATTGCTAAACCCTCTATTTCATTATTACCTCGAGACTACCTCATTGTTACCTCATTGTTAGCAAATTTTGACCTATTTCTCACAGCTCCTACATTATTAAATTACGTAATACATTCACGTAACATTATTGAACAAGTATACAATAATATACACATATATGACTGTAATATACACTTTTTATATATTGTTATATACACATATTGCTTTAAGGTGGGCTGTTATTAAATTTATATGATATAATTTGACTGAAATCATTTAAGTGTTAAAAATACTGCCTCAGTTATGGGCTGTTTGGAAATAATACATTTTCGTTACAGCTGTGCAGCAAAGCTCAGAGCGATGAAAATGTCTTGTTTCTCAGGACGTAGCTTGGGAAATAGAATAGTATTGAATGATTGTACATAAATACAGAATGTGTACTTTTTACATTCTCTACCACCTACATATAGATGGGGAAGGTATTGCATTCCACCCAAAAATTCCATACCAAGTATCAGCGGAAATACATGTTTATAGGTCCCCTGAATCCAAAAAAAAACTTTTAGAAAATAATCGGTGCGTGTGTGTGTGTGTGTGTGTGTGTGTGTGTGTGTGTGTGTGTGTGTCTGTCTGTTATGAATTAAAAAACGAAAAGTCTCATAAATATCACACTTTATACTTATGTTCAGTACCTTCCGATGATGCAACAAAAAGCTTTTCAAGAAAGTCCACCTACCTTAAATTATCCATTTGATGACATATTTTTCGAAAACTGATTTTTTACAAAACGGCTGTAACGATTTTAGTTAAAATTTCATACATTAAGGATATTATCATTGTAAATAAAATGTACATCTTGAATTTTCTGGGAACAGCTTGTGAAGTCCACTTCATTTTGAAGGAATTTTGATAATCTTGTAAAACTGGTAAAAGTTAAGCGATAAACGAAAATGTACCATACAAAACATGTAGATCTCCCTAAAACACATAATTTCCTTAAAATAAGGTTTTTGGTGGCATACGCTACTTCCAAGAAATCCGTTATTAAATGTTCGAAGTGTTCAATATTTATTCTTTGTGTCATGGGTTCTCAGTTGTTTCTCGCGATTGCATGGAAACAGTATGTAATTTAAGCCCGGTATATAGCGCCCAGTTCTAAAACATTTGACTATTGCTGTTCTCTTTGTATCTATAACGAAATGTGTACTGTAGCTATTTTTGCAACGGCTTTTTTGGATTAAAATGTAGTGGATAGGAAAATAGTCTTTAGTAAGAATAGTTTTGAGAAAGTTATTGTTTCACGTATGGAAAAGCCGATTTGAAGTAGGAGTGTATTATATTTCAACTGTTGGGGAGCCGAACTTGTAGTAGTTGCAACCGCACGTATAGTAAATAGTTTCCGGTAGCCTTCGCCCCAAATGTATTTTTACTGTTTCTTTAAATATTATATTTGTTTGCCTCGGCTGCGTCAGTATTTGTTAGAGACACGTTTCTCTTGACAGGGTTGTGATACGACTAAGAATGTAGACTTACACAGATTGTAATCTTTACTTCACTCCTTTTATTAATACGTGATACGATTTAAATAACCTTCACTGATATAGAGAGCTGTGAGATTCTTTTTACTTTCTCTACTACGTATAGTAAGTAGGGGAAGTATTGCATTCCACCCAAAAATTCGATACCGAGATTTCACCGGAAATACATGTTTTGAGACCTCCTGAATCCAAAAAAAGCATTTTTGGAAACATGTCCGTGTGTGTGTCTGTGTGTCTGTGTGTGTGTGTGTGTGTCTGTGTGTGTGTGAACAGCATAACTCAAAATGAACAGTCGGATAAACACCAAACTTGGTATTTAGGTTCAGTATCTTCCAGAGATGCGACACGAAGGTTTTCAAGAAAATCCCCCCACCCCAGACTACCCTTTACATGGAACATTTTTCGAAAATTTTAATTTTCTCAAAAACGGCTCTAACGATTTTGATTAAAATATCATATGTTTAAGATATTGTCATGACAAATAAAATGTATATCTCGAATTTTCTGGGAATGTCTCCAAAAATATTCTTCATTGTGAACGACTTTTGCATAACTGGTAAACCATAAGAGATAGACAAAATTTTACTACACAAAAAATGTAGATCGCGTTAAAATACACAACTTATGTCATATACGTTTCTTTTGTTGAGTGAACCGTTTTCGAGATATTGCTTGTTATTTCCTTAAATTTTCCAATACTTATACTTTTTCTCAAATTCGTTATTCATTTTTTTTGTCCTGAACATGCAAAGAGAATGGAATTCGCCACATAGCAACCAGCGTTAAAATATTTGACTATCGCTTAAAAGCTACCATATTCCCCTTGCATCTACAAGAAAATTACCAATAAGATTGACATCTCGATATCTCGATTAACATGAAGCATATGGAGAATAGGCGTTTGTAAAATTAGATTGTACAAGAGTAGAGAAAGTCATGTGAGTGTAACACATCAGATTTTTTATTGATTAATTACACTTTTTTAACACGTAAACTATTTTCGTCTCGCCCTGAATACGTATTACATTTTTTTAGGACGTGTCTTGCGTCTGCCTTAAACCAACGCGTCCAGTTATGAGCACTGTATACAATCAACTGAATTGATTTCAAGCGTCTAAACTTGTAAATTTCTGTATTTCAAGTCTCTGATTGGCTATACCTAATCCAATAGAATACCTTTTTTTAACTAAAGCTTTTTTTGGTTGTTGATTGGCTGTTTTATAAACTGTCACTAAAATTATATTATTGTTACTCCAATAATCAGAAGTAGTAGTACTAAACTCTCAAACTTATTATTGCCTCAGGGTTACTTATTGTTAGCAACCTTTAGCTTATTATTCTCACAGCTCCTACATTATTAAATTACGTAATGCATTCACATAACTTTATTGAACATGTTTACAATAATATAAGCATATGCAATGACTTTTACATACATTTTACAAATTATTACATACATATTGCTTCAAGGCGGGCTGTTATTGAATTTATATATTATATAATTTGACTGAAATCATTTAAGTGTTAAAAATACTGCCTCAGTTTCTATATCTACTTACAGAGGGAGGGTGAAGAAGTTCATGTGAGTGTAACATAAAAGATTTTTATTCAAGCAGTATTTTGTACTTTGGTGTTTATGCCCCATGGTAACACGTGAGGCTTGCATTCTGGACGTACCGGATTCGATTCCTGTCGACGTCCACTCTGACCTAGGGTGTTTCGTGGTTTGCCTTGTTCGGTAAGCAAATCTTGGAGTAGTTCCTTATCTATCACAATTTCTCTTAACCTTTCATTTTGTTTCCTTTTAATTTTTATGTTTCGTAATATATGACGGTGCCACACAATTGGTGCGGATGCTTCCTCATAGAGAAGCGTATTCTTCGTGGACGCCAGGGGACTGTTTGGTTGACGGTCATCCAACGCATGCCAAACTTCAACGAAGAGCGAGAATATGCACAAGTAGCTGAAAAGTTTACCCTTCAGCAGTTCGTAAAGTACATTGTTAATTCAAAGGCTAGAATTATGCTCTAGGAACGAAGGTCACGCGGACAGAGGGTGGGGCAAAATTTGTCAGTACCAACATAAAAAGCTGTATTTCATAATGGGCACGTTTTATGAATTTCAGTATACATAATCTCTCGTGTCATATGTACGATCAGTGGTTGCCTCGCAGACCACCATATCAGCTCAGCTCTTTCACGCTCTCTTGTCATTGAATTGATACTGTAGTTATTGACAGAAAGATATAAATAATTAATTAAATAATGTAATATTAAATCTACGTATGGTGCAATAAGCCTGAGTTGAAAAGTGTGTGAGGGAAAGCATTAGTAACAGCTCAGGTGCGAACGTGTTAGTGTAAAGATTCTTGGGATACAGTTAAGGTTATAAGTTCAGTACGTTTGCAGAGTCACATAGACAGAAATTCTATAAAAGAGATAGGAAATGAAATTCTGTGGGGTACCCCATAGTAATTGTCATATACGTAGATTTACGTAGAAGTTAAGATTGGCCCCACGCGAGAAGGAACCATGGTGGGATAAGTAATAAAAGAGCGTATATTGCGTCTTGTCGTACTTTCTTTTCTTCGTGTAGAGTCTTAGGGGCTTAGTCTTTTACCGTGAGCGGCAGTTCGTAGCGCCTAAGGCCGCGCTGGTTTATTAGTTACTTAGCGGTAGTCGCGAGGGGTTATGCCGATAAGCGTTTTAGCGACTCACAGCAAGTAACACTTCTAGATATTGTTGGGGAAACAGTTATTTCAAACCCTACAGAAGTTAACAGGTCTAATAGTTAAATTGTTATATCTTCGAGCGCTACGATTCATAATCACTTTCATTGTTTATCTTTAAACGGTCGGCATCTCGCTTCAGGAGCCCAAGTATTAGATTACATTAAGTGTTTCAATCAATTTAAACCGTTGTTATTCTTCAAAATACGTCCACGCATATCCTGAGAGAAAGATCTCATAGCCAACCACTGTAGCAGCCGGTAGAGAATCAACAGCAGCAAAGGGTGCGGCTTTAAAAAGTGGCGGCCATCGCCTGGCTTCAGGCTGATGTTTATGTTACCGTTTGTCGTTGGGAATGACTACATATCCCGTAAAGTTTTTGCTTAAATTTTGAATTCTAATATTAATGTCTAGTTTTCATTGTGTTTCCTAACACAGTTTTGGATGTTAACAGTTTCATGAGCCTAGTATGTCGCTGCACGTCAAGAACGCACATTTAAACTCATCTCTGCATTCTGCTCGCTGGCAGAGATAATTTACTCTGTACAAGGCACCTAGCTTCATCTTGGCGTGACATAGTCGTCCCTAGAGAAGACAATTCCTGATTCAGATGCGCTACACTAACGCTCCTAGCTTTATGGAATGGAAATGAGCTCGGATGAAGAGCCCCTGAAATCGTGATAATAATTAGTAGCACAGGTACGCAGTTAGTGTCACCTTTCATCACCTTTGTATCAAAAATATACAAAGGATAGCGCTATATGCTCCTAGAATACTACGTGTAGGTTGCATACTGCAGTTGGTAAGCTTAGATATTGAGGTTCATCTTCTGGTGAGCTGAAAAGTACTTTAAACTACCGCCCACCTCCGATGATTTATTTAAAGCAATTTAAAGCATATTTATGTATCACGGGTAGTAGTTTAAAACTGCAAGAAACAACCCTTCAATGTTATTATGGCAAAAGATCTGATGTGTTACATTCACATGTTGATCTCTTCCTTCTAGCGTTTATTAGTAACTATGCAAATTATTTTTACAAGAGCTTAGTTTCCTATTTCATTTTAATACACACAAACCTTTGCAGAAATGGTTACATCACACATTTCGATATAGTTACAAAGGGAACAGACAGCGATCGTCAAATGTTTTAGAACTGAACGTTGTCGCTAATCGGCTCGTGTTATCTTATTTGCTGGGCGCCTGTTATTGTTTTATTATTTTAAAATTTGGGTTCTTTGTCCTCCGGCTAGTTATTATTACTCAGTTAAACAAGCAAACGGAAAGGAGTTGTTACTAAAAGATAACACTCATAAAAGAATTTGTTTTCACACCTTTATTGCCCTCACAATTAATAATTCACATCTTTAATCTTTATACACGCATGACTGAAACTGTTGTATTTCCAAATGTAATTACTGTCGTATTATTTGCCGCGTACTTCATATTTTGTAACTAACTTTACGACGTGTACCTCGCGAAAGATTCTTTCAAACTGTATGACGTGCACCTCACAAGAGGTGCCTAAACATTATAATAGAGCTGCTATTGGTTACCAAATCGCGCCCACTTTAGCGTCTGTTTTGTCAGCCAATCACTACTACTAACATATATGCTCTAGGAAGGATATTCCCTCCATTTCTAAAGAAAGGCACGCTACCCTGACCGCATTTGTTTGTCTCTTCTTAGTGATAAACAACTCACCCCCTTGGTTTATTGTTACCCACTTTTATTGTCAGTTTCAGTGAGGCCGTGTAAACTTATTTCCTAAGAATACTTATGGCTAACAAACATCTAATATCCTGTACATACAATAACATTAATTTATACTACAATCACTCTAACATTCACAGCATGTTAGATATAAAATACCGCCTCAACGTTGCACACTTGCCTTAAAATTGCATACGGTTTCCATAACATCACGAGAAGCAACTGAATGTTGACAGGACTTTAAAATAATGGCCAAGAATTGAACAGGGAATTCCAACTATTGACAAGGGATATCTCGTAAATGGCTGATGGCACAGAAAAGTTTATCTGAAGTAAATTGTGTGTTTTAAAGAGATCTACATTTTTTGTGCACCACGTTTTCGTCTATCGTAATGTTTACCAGTTGTACAAGATAATAGAAATTTTCTTCCGAATGCAGAGGACTTCACAGGGTATTTCCAGAAAATTCAAGATAAGTATTCTATTTGCCATGTAAACATCTTAATATACGTTACGTTAATCACAATTATAAGAGGCATTTTTTAGAAAAGCAAACATTTATAAAGATGTTCCATATAAAAATAGTGAGCGGCTTCGTGTAAATGCACCCTCCGTAGGGGGGTTACGACCTCTTCCGCCCCTGGTGCGGGCGCAGCGGATCCTGGGCACTCATGGTACTTCTGACGTTACTAGAAGTACGCTGGGTCAAACGTCCGAGCCATACCCGTAAGGGTTTCATTTGGATTGGGTTGGACTCGGCGGTGCAATGGTTCCCGATACGCATAGGAGATTGGCTAGTCTGTGTGGTTTTCCGTCTAGGCGGGGTTGAGACACCTCAAGGTTCTCCGGAACAGCCCTGGAAAGCCGGTAGAGAGTCCACTAGGTTACTATCGACCCTCCCGAGGTTTTTCGGTAATCTTCCACTATGGGTAGTTAACGCGCGTAGGTGGCACTTCTACCTTGTAAAGAGTAGTGGATTAAAAGTTTTAGGTGCTGGCCGACAGGAAAAGTTCTCGAGAGTCACTCGGATGACGCCCTCCTCCCAGAGTCACCTGGGGCAGATTCCCCTGGTGTCTCGTGTTCAGACACACCACACCACACAGAACACACATACACACATACACGGACCTTTTTCTTAGTCTTTTTACTCAGGGGACCTCAAAATATGTATTTCCAATGAAATCTCGTTATGGAATTTTTGGGGTGGAATTCAATACGTTCTCTACCTATTAGATACGTGATATATAAAGTAAAAATGTTTGGAGTTCTCCCCATGTAACCAAATACCTTCGGGGGAATCTCATTCCACCAATCGATGGCTGGACATATTTATTAGCTGGAGGCACCCAGCAGGCGAAGTTGCTTACTTCCGATAGAAGGATGACCATGAGGATAGCTTAAAATGTTTATATAACGTGACGTTGCACAGTAGCTTTTTAAACTCAAATTACTTTTATTTACGTACCCCCGTTCTTTATGACATAATACAGCATCTATAGAAGTAATAGGGTGAAGCCTCCCCTTTACTTTATAATTGTAATTTTATGCAGAAACGCTAAACGTAATAATTGATAAAATACTCTAATATCCACGTAAAAGTATGTGCAACATGGGCGAAACTTCTATTTTCTTAACCTCCTCCTGACAGTGTTCCAAGTTCTGGAAATTCTGCACAGCTTGTAAGTACCCATTGGTTTTAGAACGATCATCAATTGGATGTTCAATTGTCTGTCCAGGACACACATTGCTCTAAAGACTTCCTGAATTCTTCTCCATCTTCTCTGTTGAACTTAATGGTGTTAAAAAGCATTGCAGTCTATCACTACTAGCAATCCTTCCTAAACCTAACTGACTCACTAAGTGCCTTACCAACTCTTCAGGACTGGAAAACAAATCTCACACTGGTTGAAGATATTCTCAGCATAAATATGGATATGCAACAGCAGCGTAAAGAAGTGGTATTTTGTTGGTTACCTTCTCATGTGGGCATCACTGGAAATGAAACTGCAGATGTAGTTGTCAAAGAATCCACCAAACACTCAGTGAGCGATTCACTCAATCCCAGTGCCCCACAGCGATGTATTCAGCCATATAAAATGGATGCTACCAAACTCCATGAGATCAGGCCTTATCCTGAAATCACACTCCCTCTTATGTTCGCTGCAAGAAGGCAACAAGTTGTTCTAACAAGACTTGATTGGCCACACCTCACTGACACGCATATCTGCTACGTAAAGATGACCCTCTTATTGCCACATGCCATTAGTAGCAGCAACTCAGGGAAGCTTAAAGGGTGGTGTACTGGCTGATTATTGATTTTTAATCTATTGCAGACAACCATGAGCACAAAATCCATTAGTGTCCTACATCAGAGTGGTCACCTGCAACCCCTGAAAGTTGGTTGGCTGAATTCTGCGATATCCTATGCATATAAATAATAGCAATAATAATACATATTGTTATATGCCAGGGTGAGGCCAAAAGGTTTTTCAGCCAAATATTAAATTTGTTACCCCGGCATAAACATTGGGGGACGCAGACTCTGAGGCAGCGAGAGGACCAGGAAACTAGCTGCACAAATGTAAACCAGGTGTGGGATATTCATAACAAAATACAATTTAACACATTACCTGTAGTTTATTATAATTTATATGGTGCTGCTACATCGTTCACAACAGATTACAGGAAAGACATTGGAGGCAGATGTTCCACACACACGAAAACACGCATTCTACACACAACCACTCGCCTTGAAGACACACACAAGACTTGTGCTACTACTCGACTGTCGCCACAAAACAAAAAAGAAAGCTAGTCCCTCTACTTGCCCTCATCCCCCCTGTCTAGAAGGTGGTTAATTCAAGCTCCCAATTAAAATGATTAGTTCAACAATGTCATGCTACACAGCAATAATGTGTCCGACACGACAATGCACACACATACATGCTACAATATTGGCAGATTCAAAATTGTATGGGAATTTAATATAATCTCTGCCGTGAATAAAACTATTGGAAACCATTTGAATTATTTAACTCAAAAGCTTCAGGAGTTAGAATAGGCCTCAGTAACCTAGCTTTGTCGCTCACTTTTACTTTTGGCATTACTCAGAATATATTTTATTTGCCGATGTTTTAAAGTTATACGTGAAATAGAGAAACATATGGATGAGTGGAAACATTAGAATGATATTAATAATGTATTTGGATGTTCCTTTTAACGTTGATAAATGCTGTGTATTAACTAGAAGGGATCTCGATCTCGATACTCTCGATATCTCAATACTCGATAGTATTGAAGTATGTCTAATACTTTGAGAAAAACCTTCGATACTTTTTAATTTTTAAGTTTTGCATTTTTGAAAGTGGTTACGTTTAACTTTATGTTAGATAAGGAATTAAAGGAGCGGAGACTTTAGTTATTGTCTCGCACGTGTTCCCAGGGAGTTGCAAGACTAATAGTCTTGATAGACTTCCACGCGTCTCCTGTGGCTGAATCAATGCGACATACCATAGGCTCTTGTGTATAAATGAAAACATGTAAAACTATGGGTGAAGCATAAGAGGTGCTCGTGTAAATGCAGTGTTCAAATTAGTTATGAATAAAGATGATTTAGCTAACGCACTAACTCATGTTTCTGCAACAGCCTGACTTGGTGACTCGCTCTCAGCCGTTATACTTACCTACCCCAGTGAGCAAAATCTGTCAGTGCAGCGGAAACAAATCATAATTTAAGACGTGAGAATGCAGCATGGAAATAAGTATTTGTCCTTTTCCATCCATCTTTTACTATGAGCTTACGCATTTCAAACCTGTGTTCCAGATGAAAAAAAAACTGATGTGCTGGACTCACATGACTTTCTCTGCTCCTGTACAAACTATTTTTACACACGCTTATCCTCCACCTACTTCACGTTAATCGAAATAAACCGTTGTTGCTAATTTTCTTGTAGGTGCAAGCTGAATATGGTAGGCTTTAAGCGATAGTCAAATCTATTAAGAGCTGGTTGCTATGTGTAGCCATCCATTCTCTTTGCATATCCAGGACAAAAAACGACTAACGAACTCCTACTTGATAAAAAGTGTAAATATTAGAAAATTGAAGCAAATAACAAGGAATATCTCGTAAATAGTTCACCCGTAAAAAATGTGTATGACATAAATTGTGTTATGCCCAGCTCTACACTTTTTAAGTAGTAAAAGTTTTGTCTGTTACAGTCTTACAGTTAATGCAAAAGTCATTCAGAATAAAGAAGACTTTTGGGGACATTCCCATAAAGTACATTATATACATTTCATTTGCCATAAAACACCTTAAACACATGATATTTTAAACAAAATCGTTATAACCATTTTTGAGAAAATCAAAATTTTCGAAAAATGTTTCATGTTAAAGGTAGTCTGGTGCAGGGGGATTTTTTTTTGAAAACTTTCGTTTCGCAGTTTCAAAACATGTTGAATCTGAATACCAAATTTGGTACTTATCCGACTTTTCGTTTTTTAGTTATGCTGTTTACAGCCACACACGGAGACCTTTTCTAAAAATGCTTTTTCTGGATTCACAGGGCCACAAAACATGTATTTCCGGTGAAATCTCGGTATGGAATATTTAGGTGGAATGCAATACTTCCCCTACTTTCTATACATAGCGGGGAAAGTAAAAATACATGTTATATGTGGTAGTTGTGAATATTTGTAGAATGGTGAACATACACATTATTTTTAGATGAGTTTGATGTAAGAAAATTCTGATGTGTTACACTCACATGACCTTCCCTACTCTGGTAAAACTATTTTTACAAACGCTTATTCTCCATATGCTTCATGTTAATCGAGATGTTAATCTTATTGATAATTTTCTTGTAGATACAAGGGGAATATTGTAGGCTTTAAGCGACAGTCAAATATTTTAAGAGCTGGTAGCTATGTGGCGCATTCCATTCTCTTTGCATGTCCAGGACATTAAAAAAAATGAATAACGAATTCCCATTTGAGAAAAAGTATAAGTATTAAAAATTTAAGGGAATAACAAGCAATACCTCCAAAATGGTTCACTCAAGAAAAAAAATGTATATGACATAAATTGTGTATTTTAACACGATCTACATTTTTTGTGTAGTAAAATTTTTCTATCTCTTATGGTTCACCAGCTATGCAGAAGTCGTTCACAGTGAAGAATACTTTTGGAGACATTCCCAGAAAATTCAAGATATACATTTTATTTGTCATGAAAGTATCTTAAATATATCATATTTTAATCAAAATCGTTAGCCATGTAAAGGGTAATCTGGGGTGGAGGATTTTCTTGAAAACCTTCGTGTCGCATCTCTGGAAGATACAGAACATAAATACCAAGTTTGCTGTTTATCCGACTGTTCGTTTCTGAGTTAGGCTGTTCACAGTCACACACACGGAAATGTTTCCAAAATGCTTTTTTTGGATTCAGGGGATCTCAAAACATATATTTCCGGTGAAATCTCGGTATCGAATTTTTGGGTGGAATACAATACTTCCACTACTTACTATACGTAGTAGAGAAAGTAAATAGTTGCTGCCAATTGGAAAATGTCAAATAGAAACAATTTTGGAATTAGCACAGAAAACTATTAACAAGAACATAATTCAGTGAACGAACGACCGCCTTCGAGTTTCGGTGATAAAAAATCAGTATCGGTATCGAGAAATAGTGGTATCGTCCCATCACTAGCACTAACTATACCTAGAAGAAATAACATATGTTAACCTCTGCACATCATGGTTGGCAAGTGCTTGAAAGTTTAAACAACGCATACAGATCTGGTTTTAAATATAATTGATAACTGGTGTTTAATTACCACATTGATAGAAAGGTTAACGATGCACGCAATATTTTGTGAATTTCATTTATAAATTCTAAAGATCTTAAATGAGGATTTTCGTTTACTTTATTTTATAAAGCTTACGTTAGGTCCAAATTCGAATATCTTTCACCACTTTAGAATCCATATATTCATATTCTTATAAATAAAATCGAAACAATTCAGAAAAAGCTTCTTAGATTTCTTTATTGAAGATAACATAACTGTGAAAGGATGGTTATAGGGGGCGAAATATTGTTCTAAAAGACACCAATACTCGATTACTCGCTAATACAATACGTGTTCAGGTAATTTGCAGTGTAATACGCAAGCGTCTATCAGTTCCCTATGCTACGTATTAACACAGTACACGCGGCATATGCGCGTAGACTGTCTATGACGTGTTATATACCAGGGTGAGGCCAACAGTTTTGCAGCTAGATATTAAATTTTAGTTACCCCAGTATATACATTGGGAGGCACAGCTGCAGAGGTAGCGAGAGGACCAGAATCTTAAACTACACATACCAGAGTAGGCGTGGGATAGTTATGACAAAATACACAGAATTTCACATTAATAACTTTATCTGTGGTTTATTCAGTATAAACACGGTGCCCCTACACCACACACAAAAGTTAAAGAGGAAGAAATTGAAGGGAGATGCTACACACACGATTCACATACAACCTTCCATACCAAAGTGATGCTCACTACACAGAAGTAACGCTCACTTCCCTACTCTAACCCTCGCCACACCAGAAGAAACTTCAAAACCACAACCGAAAGAATTACCCTAACAAATATTGTCGCCAACGACGCAATATGCGATCAAACTGCCGGTTGGAGTCTCTCAATCAGGCAACTCATGCGTTTCACTTTTCGTCTGATCCAGGCCAATTTGTCCTACAGCGCCTAAAGAAGTTTCACTTCAGTAATAAAGACGTGTCGAACGCAAGGGCTATAGGTCGCCGTTCTCTTTTGCTTTCTCTAGTACGTATAGTAAGTACGGGAAGTATTGTATTCCAGCCAAAAATTCAATGCCGAGATTTCACCGGAAATATATGTTTGAGACACCCTAAATCAAAAAAAGCATTTTTGGAAACGTGTGTGTGTGTGTGTGTGTGTGCCTGTGAACAGCATAACTCAGAAACGAACAGTCGGATATACACCAAACTTGGTATTTACGTTAAGTATCTTCCAGAGATGCAACACGAAGGTTTTCAAGAAAATCCCTCCACCCCAGATTACCCTTTACATGGAACACTTTTCGAAAATTTTAATTTTCTCAAAAATGGCACTAACGGTTTTCATTAAAATATCATATGTTTAAGATATTTTAATGACAAATAAAATCTATAACTTGAATTTTCTGGGAATATCTCCAAAAGTATTCTTCACTGTGAACGACTTTTGCATAACTGGTAAATCATAAGAGATAGAGCATTGAGTGAACCATTTAGATATTGTTTGTTATTCCCTTAAATTTTTCAATAATTTTCTCAAATGGGAGTTCCTTATTCATTTTTTTGTCTTGGATATGCAAAGAGTATTAATCTGTGACAAAGAGAATGGTGCTGCACCTAGCAACCATCTATTAAGATATATGTATATGCTTAAAGGCTACTGTATTTCTATATTGCCTTTGCAATTACAAAACAAGGTGAACATAGTACGCCTTAAGCGATAGTCAAATATTTTTAGAACTGGTCGTTATGCTGTTCAGACACTCACACACACACACACACACACACACACACACACACACACACACACATACACACACATACACAGACACACACACGGACATGTTTCCAAAAATGCTTTTTTTGGATTCAGGAGATCTCAAAACATATATTTCCGGTGAAATCTCGGTATCGAATTTTTGGGTGGAATGCAATACTTCCCCTACTTACTATACGTAGTAGAGAAAGTAAAAATACACGATAGTGGGTAGGGAAAGTCGGTAAACGTAAAGTTTTGGAAAAATAATGAAGATAAATAAAATGCCTTGTTCCGTTTGGAGTTTGCACTCTTAGTGTCTCATCCTTGCGCTGGATGAAGTCTTTAACATTCATTAGTCCTGGCTTATGCTGCGATTGAAATTAGCCCGTTACATACCGAGTTTCATAGGCATCGATTTAGCCCAGACTAGCGTAACAAGCACGCAGAGTTTTATTATTAGGAGGGATAAAGTTGTAAGTTTATCTTACAATCAACTTATGGAAGTAATGTCGAAGTTTTTGTTCACCAGGTCCTAGTACGTAACATGCAGATTCATATTAAAGCCACAAACAGTAAACAGAAGGGGAGGGGGGGGCTAACTGGCTTTATATCATTAGTGTGCGACGTGGAGCGTGCTGTGCGTGCTCCAAGTGACAATCATGATGATCGATTGCGTGCAAATTACTGCTGGGGTCGCACTTTTATCTCCCGGCTAAGACATACCCATGCATTTCCCCAGGCACGAGTTTCTCGCTTATCTTTAGACCAAATAACACTACACACTTGGTGCTTTTGAGATGTGCGCTCTATGGTATATTTCAGGCGCATTCGCTCTCTTATCTGATAATAACACTAAAATATCGAAGAATAAAATCGTATCCTTTGCACTCGTATGACTTTCTCTACTCACTATTCTAAAAATATTCTTATCAAATCTTATTCTTTTATCTACTTCTTTTTAATCGAGATAACATTTCATTACACATTTATGCATTTTATTTGAGGTATAAGAAGAAGCTAAACCGATTCCATGCTCTTTGCACGATCTCGAGAAAAAACGAATAGCGACTTGCTACTTTAAGAAAGTATAAATATGATAATTCAAACTAAGAACAAACAACATTTCGTAAGTGCTTAACGTCACAAACACTTCTATTTGACATAATTTGTGTAATTTAACGAGCTCCACACTTTTTGCATACTGAGATTTTCTCTTGTCTCCTACTGTTTACCAATTACACAGAAATCACTCAGAATAAAGAAGGCTTCATAGCCTATTCTCAAGGAGTTTAAGATATACTTCGTTTATCATGTAATTTTCATAAGCGTATGATATTTTTAAAACATACTTGGTAGTCTTTGAGAAAATAAAACATTTCGAAATTTTTTTCAGTTAAACGGTAGCTTGGTATGGGGAAGACTTTATTGAAAGTCTTCGGGTCGCATCCTTGGAAGATACACAACTTAAATGGTCGCGGTAATCTCTTCGTGTTATCTTATTTGCTGAGCGCCTGTTATTGTTTTACTATTTTGAATTTTGTGTTCTTTGCCCTCCGGCTAGCTATTATTACTCAGTCGAGCAAATATCTCTTGATCAGTGCGTGTAAACGGAAAGGAGTTGTTACTAAAGGATAACACTGATAAAAGAATTTGTTTTTACACTTTTAGTGCCGTCACACTTAATTAATTTCACATATTTAATCTTGATACACGCCTGACTGAAACTGTTATATTTTCGAATGTAACTACAATCACTTATTTGTCGCGCACTATTAATTCACGTATTTCACATTTTGTAACTAACTTTACGACGCGAGAAATTCTGTAGAATTGCATAATGTGTACCTCATGAATACTTCCTTATAACTGCCTGACGTGTAACTCGCGAGAGAGATTTCTTAGAACTGCGCGACGTTTAACTTGTGAATGATTCTGTAGAACTGCGCGATACTTGCCTATGGCTCAGGAATTTATTCTCCCTCATCCCGATATGCCTAAACATTATAATAGAGCTGCTATTGGTTACTAAATCGCTCCAACATTAGCGTCTGTTTCGTGAGCCAATCATAATTACTAAAACATATGCTCTAGGGAAGATATTCCCTCCATTTCTAAAGAAATGCACGCTACCCTGACGTCATTTGTTTGTCTCTTCTAATTGATAAACAACTCACCCCATCGCTTCATTGTTACCCGCTCCTATTGTAAGTTTCAGTGAGGCCGTGTAAACTTATTTCCTAACAATTCTTATAGCTAACAAACATCTAAAATCATTGTCATACAATAATGTTAATTTACACTAAAATCACTCTGGCATTCACGGTTTTGTGACATAAAATACTGCCTCAAAATGTAAAATTGCTCTTTATCCGAGATTTTGTTTTAGAGTTGCGGTGTCCTCTGTCTTTCTTTCTCTCTCTCTCTCTCTCTCTCTCTCTCTCTCTCTCTCTCTCTCTATCACATACACATACACACGGACCTTTTTATGATAATTCTTTTTTTATTCAGGGGCCTCAACGCGTATATCTTCGGTAAAATCTCAGTATCGAGAGTTTGGGTGCATTAAAATACTTCCCCTAAAATCAAAGCAATAACAACGAATAGCTTGGGAATAGCTGATGACACAAGTAACAAAAGGTTACTTGAAATAACCATATTTTTAAACTTTGCAGTAAGTTTGTCTATTAGGGTACCAGTTGTACACATCCCAAAAGAAGTAATTTACATTTGATTTCTGATCGTCTGTAAAGGCGTTAATAAGGCGTGACTTAAGATATCCGCTGGCACCTCCTTCACTCTTAGTGTGTTGAAGGAGGAAGGGACAATAGCTTGCCTGTTTAACAACATGTAAATAGCTAGGGAACGCTAGTTTATACGAGGACCTATAACTGATGTTTAGGGACTAAATGCTAGTATCTCAAGAATTGACTCATTCAAGAGTATTTTCAAACAGACATTTGCTGTATATTCGCAATTAACCTCGCGAAAGATCGACAAAATTTGTTGCCATTCCTCACGTATATATCTATTCGTAGTTTTCCAAAGAGTTGACAGAACTAGCACAGGCATGCTTATTGATGCGATACACAGCACAAGGCGTGATAGCACCTACAAGGTGACACCACCACCCAATAAAATGAAATCATGAAGTATCCAAAAAACGGTAACAAATGCGGTTAGGAAAGCTGTTTTTTCCTGTCGTTTCTGTACAACTTTATATGAAATTCCTTCTGAATGAAGAGGATTTCCCAGGCTTTTCCAAAATATACAAGGTATACAATTTATTTGTCATGTAAACATTACGACGGACCACATGGCTGCTTCCTTCCAGATGTTGGTGTTGATGTACTGTAAGAAAATATCCCTACAACACTTCCGTGTTGCCCTATACTCGGAACTTTTGTCTAAGGGCGTGGTGACAGGAGACGAAATAAAAAGTTTAGGTTCACTTGAACTGTAATTTATTTACACTTGTTCACAGCAAGCCGTGAGTTCTATCCCACAAGTACATTGCCGGTTATGGGGCCTATCTATTAAACTGTAGCTACCACTATATACATATATCTTTCCTAAATTGCTAACCACGATCTGCCATTTAGGCGTGACGATATTGTAGAAAGTCGCGAAAATCGTGGGCTGTCTTATTTGTACGCCCTGAAAATGGCGCTACTTTTCCCATAACTATTTTAAAGGCTAAGGCGATTGTCTGATCACCATGGCGTCGTATGAGAATATTTGCCTTCATATCTCTCCTTATATGCGTCTGGACTTTCCATTTGTGTCCAAGTATCTCTTTCTAATCTCTAGCGTCTCTGCTAGTCATGTCCAACCTAGGCCTGTGCTGATGCTACCCGAGAGATGTGTCCACCTGGTATCGTGTGGCGTCATATACCTGACTTTTACCTGCACGGCTAACTAGCCTCCATTAATATATTGCGTATTTACAATTTTACAGTATTTACATTAACATGGATATTTACATTGTTGTACCATTGCTACCGTTACAGAATCTTACATATACGGTTTTAATCAGAATAGGGCATTTTTAATCCTCCTGAACCCCTAAAAAGCATTCTTAGAAAAATGGCCGTGTGTTTGTCCGTCTGTCTGTGTGTGTCTAAACAGCATAACTAAAAAGCAAACAGTCGGTTAAATACCAATTTTGACATTTAAATTAAGCATCCTCCAAGGATGTGAAACGAAGATTTTCAAGAAAATCGCACCACTCCAAACTACGCTTTGCATGAAGATTTTCTGAAAATATTTATTTTCCAAAAAAATGGCTCTAACGATTTTAATTAAATGACACAGGTTTAAGATACTTCCATAACAAATGAAATACTTATCTTGAATTTTCTGAGAGTGGCCTCTAAGTCCTCTTTATTCTGAAGGATAGATAGTTGTATAATTTGATAAACAGTAAGAGATATACACAGAAAATATAAACCACACAATGTGTCATACACATTTCCGAGGTATTCCATGTTATTGGTTTAAATTTTCAAATACATACTTTTCTCTAATGGGAAGTTGTTATTCGTATTTTTTCCCCTTTCACCTATGCAAAAAGTGTGGAATTTAGAAGCCATCTCATACCAACATGCTCTTTAAATTGTGACTCACTTTACCTACATTATCCTACAAAGAAATGTGTAAATGTGAATTGTAGGCTTATCTGTATTAACAATAAGTAGATAGAAGAATACGTCTTTGTAAGTATAGTTTGTAGAAGAGTGATTATAGAAACTCATGTGAGTGTAACATATAACATTTGATTGTCGGTATAATGAAATGTGTAATGAAACTTGAGAAAATTTATTTATTAGCCTCACGTTTTGGGAGCCAATTTGAGAAATGTTTGTTGCTGCTACGTATGGAAAAGCCGATTTGAAGTAGATCTATTGTATTTCAACTGTTGTTGAGCCGAACTTGTAGTAGTTGCAACCGCACTATAGTAAAGTTTCCGGTAGCCTTCGCCTCAACTGTACTTTCAGGTGGCCTTTGCCCCAAGTTTAAAAAAAAAATATATTAACTTTGTAATTAAATATTTAATATTTATGTTTGCCTCGGCTGCGTCAGTATTTATTTTAGGGACACGTTTCTCTTAGCAGGGTTGTGATGCGACAAGAATGTAGGCTTACACAGATTATAATTTTACTTCACTCCTTTTATTAATGCTTGATACGATTTATACAACACCTCACTGATAGAGAGGTGTGAGCTTCTTTTATTAATTATTTGCACTTTTTAACACGTAAATTATTTTTCGTCTCACACGAATACGTATTATATTTCTCTCGATGTGTCTCGCGTCCGGTTAGGAACACTGTTTGCCGGCAATTGATTTGATTTCAACCGTCTAAACTTGTGAATTTCTGGATTTCAAGTCTCTGATTGGCTAATCCTACTCTAATAGAATATCTTCATTTTATGGTTGTTGATTGGCTATTTTATAAACTGTCACTAAAATTACATTATTGCTTCCAAGTATCAGAAGTAGTATTGTTAAACTCTCACTCATTATTGACTCAAGGTTACCTCATTGTTAGCAACTTTAAACCTATTCTTCTCATAGCTCTTACAATATTAAATTACTTAATGCATTCACATAACATTATTGAACATGTATTCAATAATATAACCACATGCAATGACTGTTACATACATTTTACAAATTATTACAAACACATATTGCTTCAAGGCGGGCTGTTATTGAATTTACATATTATATAATTAGAATGAAATTATTTAAGTGTTAAAAATACTGCCTCAAACTATTTACGCAAAGTTTCATCTCAACCTGAAGTAGATAGAGGAATAATTTGTATAAGCTATATAAAACATCTAATGTTATGCATTCACATGTCTGTCTCTACCCTCTATCGTTTATTTTTGAGTATACAAACTATTCTTACTTAAGCTATCACTTTCTCTACTACGTATAGTAAGTAGGGGAAGTATTGTATTCCACCCAAAAATTTAATACCGAGGATTTCAACGGAAATACATGTTTTGAGACCCCCTGAATACAAAAAAGCATTTTTGGAAACATGTCCGTGTGTGTCTGTGTGTGTTTGTCTGTGAATAGCATAACTCAGAAATGAACAGTCGGATAAACACCAAACTTGGTATTTAGGTTCAGTATCTTCCAGAGATGCGACACGAAGGTTTTCAAGAAAATTCCCCCACCCCAGGTTACCCTTTACATGGAAGATTTTTCGAAAATTTTAATTGTCTCAAAAATGGCTCCAACGATTTTGATTAAAATATTATATGTTTAAGATGTTTTCATGACAAATAAAATGTATATCATGAATTGTCTCCAAAAGTATTCTTGATTGTGAACGACTTTTGCATAACTGGTAAACCATAAGAAATAGACAAAATTTTACTACACAAAAAATGTAGATCGCATTAAAATACACAATTTATGTCATATACATATTTTTTGTTGAGTGAACCATTTCCGAGATATTGCTTGTTATTCCCTTAAATTTTTCAATACTTAGTTTCTCAAATGGCAATTCGTTATTCATTTTTTTGTCTTGGATATGCAAAGAGTATTAATCTGTGGCAATGAGAATGGTGCTGCACCTAGCAACCATCTATTATGAGATATGTGTGTGCTTAAAGGCTACTGTATTTCTATATTGCCCTTGTAAATATATATATATTCCTCTTACATCTGCAAGAAAATTAGCAATAAGATAGAGTCTGCAAATATTTATCTCGATTAACTTGGAGAATAAGCGTTTGTAAAAATAGTTTGTACTTGAATAGAGAAAGTCATGTGAGTGTAACACATCAGATTTTGCTATATCTACTATGTTGTAATGTAAATAAATCTTTGCAGTCCATATTGCACATTTCGTTACAGATACAAAGAGAAAAGCGATAGTCAAATGTTTAAGAACTGGACGCCTTAAAATTCCATACTGTTTCCATGGCATCGCGAGAAACAACTGAATGTTGTATTAATGACCAAGAGGTGAATAATTCGATCCATTAGTAACGGATATCTCGGAAACGGCTTATGCCACAGTAAAACCTCTTTGAATTAAATTGCGTGTTTTAAAGAGATCTACGTTTTTTATATAGTACGTTTCAGTCTATTGCTTAACGTGTTTACTAGTAATACAAAATTATACAAAATTTCTTCCGAATGAAAAGGACTTCACAGGCTATTCCAAGAAAATTCGAGTTATATATTTTATTTGTCATGAAATCAAAATTGTTAGAGCCATTTTTTAAAAAATCAAAGCTTTCGAAAAATTTTCCATTTAAAGGGTAGTTAGGTTGGGGAATTTTCTTGAAAGTCTGCGTCGCATCCTTGGAAGGTATTGAACTAAAATACCATGTTTGGTATTTATCTTGCTTTTCGTTTTTTTTTTTTTAGTTACGCTGTTCAGACACACAGGACCCTTTTTAAAGTGCTTTTTTATTACTTTCTTACTACGTATGGTAAGTTTGCATTCCACTGAAAAACTAGATACCGAGATTTCAATGGAAATACATGTTTTGAGGTGCCCTGAATGGAAGTTTTTCTAAACATGTCCGTGTGTGTGTTGGGTCTGCGACTGTGGATAGCATAACGGAAACACGAAAAATCGGAAAAATACAAAACTTTCTATTTGAGTTGAGTATCTGCTAAGGAAACGACATTAAGATCTTCAGGAAAATCCATGAACCTCAGACTAAACTTTACATGGAACATTTATCGAAAACTTTGTTTTTCTCAAAAATGGCTCTAACGATTTTGATTAAAACATTATATATTTAAGATATTTTTATGGAAAATGAAATGTATGGAATGTTTGAGTCCACAGAAGTCGTCTTCAGTCTGAAGGACTTTCGCATAACTGGTAGACCGTTAGAGATATACGGGCTTTTACAACACAAAAAAGGTAGATCTCGCAAAACATAATTTTTCCAAATTATATTTTTTGTGCAGTGAACCATTTGCGTGATATTCCTTATTATTCTTCGAATTTTCCAATACTTATACTTTTTCTCAAATGAGAATTCATTATTCGTTTTTTTATGTCCTGGACATGTACAGAGAATGGAATGCTCCACATAGTAAGCTCTTAAAAGGCTTGACTATCGCTTAAAGCCTGCCATATTTTCCTTGTGCCTACAAGTAAATTTGTAATAAAATAGTTTCTGCAAACGTTTATCTCAAATAACATGAAGTAGATAGAGAATAAGTGTTTATACAAATAGTTTGTACAAGAGTAGAGAAAGTCATGCGAGTGCAACACATCATATTGTTAATCGGTGGGTTTCAAGACATGCATTTCTGGTGAAATCTCGGTATGGAATTTTCGGATGGAATGCAATACCTTCTCTACTACTATGTACGTGATGAAGAAAGTAATAAACTATTATAGTGGATAGAGAAAGTCCTGTGAATGTAGCACAGATTTGATTTCTTACCGGCTTCCTTGTGTTCTCAACTAGCCTTAACGCAGCGGAGGAATAACAAATGTGTGGAATGAATATGAATAAAGGGGAAGGAACAGAAGATAAACAGAGAAGTAGTAAAAGTTATTGTCGCCACGGAAGGAAAGGCAGAGAATCTATAAACCCAAAAAAGGACGTAAAAAATATGCCGCTCTTAGCATCTACAATGGAGCGTTACTATATTTTAAACTTAACTTTACATTTGTTATCTCACTCCTCCCCCTTTCCTCAGCCTTCCCTAATTTCATTTACGAAGAAACGCTGTAGGAAAAAGAAAGGCTTTACCCTCCGGATTCAAGTTATGCCGTAATTGGCTGATCACGGATTTAAATCTTTTGCTTCCCTGGCAATGGAAGGTGTTCAATCAGAATGGACCAACCTCCCCCAGCATCATAAAAAAAGGGAATCGATAAAATATGGTAGAGAAGAATATAAAGCAATGTTTTTCCGTTAAGGCAGCGAACCTGTTAATGAGGAACTTAGTACAAATCTTGTTAAGAGAGGGAATACGAATGATGGTCCAATTAGGGCTGAATTTGATGAATAGTGACGAAAAAAAACAAGGGTCCTAGATCTTCCGTTCTATATATAAAGAGTCGAGTATCGGAAACTCGAGTTACTGCTTATTGTTTTATAGTTAAATCATGAAACGAAATTGATTTTTTGGACTGCATGTCCTAAAGGTAGAACGTTTAACACAGTACACACGAAATAAAAGCTTAAATTTCGCATTTGTATACCACTCTGTTGTGACTAACTTATGTTTCAAGTACAATCACTTGACAGTTACCCTTAGTATTTCCACGTGTTGAATAATTCGACTTGGTTTGATTAGGTTTTACTTTCCATTACGTCATTTTACATGACTAATTTATCATGGCGGTCTCTTCATCTGTTCAGAATACAAATCACCACACTTCAATTTATCGTAATTCGTTCTGAGTTGAGCTACATCTTATATTGACATCTAAAACGATATTATTTTATCTAGTATAACCTACATAAAGATTGAATGGCAACAATTATGAATCCAGATCCTATATACGTCAAACGTTGCTAACAATGAGGTAACCTTGAGGCAATAATGAATTGGAAAGTTTAATAATGCTACTAGTAATTCTTGGAGCAGCAGTAATGTAATTTTTAAAACAGCTTATAAATAGCCTATCAACAACCAGAAAAAGCTTAAGTTAACTAAAAGTATTCTATTGGAGTAAGATCAGGAGAATCAGAAACTGAGATAGAGTAAATTTTATAAATTCAGGTACCAGTTGCTTGTAGACAGTGTTCCTAAATGGACGCGAGAGGCGTCCTCGAGGAGCTTAATACGTATCTCACAGCTCTCTATATCAGTGAAGTGTTATTTAATCGTGTCAACGATTAATAAAAGGAGTGAAATAAAAGTTATAATCTGTGTAAACCTACATTATTTAGCCGCATCACACCCTGTTAAGAGAAACAAGTTTCTGCAAATTAATACTGACGCAGCCGAGGCATATATGTACGCCTTCACGCTTAACCTTTACCAGATATTAAAAATTATGCAGGATTCCTTTCAAATGGAGAGGACTTTACGGGCTATTCCCAGAAAATCAAGATAAACATTTGTTTGATTTTGGGGATTTAAACGAACTTTGTTTTCATGTTGTGCTCTTTGGGCACACCTACAGACACATACAAAGGTTTGTTTTCTTTTCATGGGGCTTCAAAGACAGATGTACAATAAAATTCCGATGTCAAACTATAAGTTGCAATTCAATACTTTCTCTACCTACTAGGCTATTACGGGTGAGATGACTCCGCGGTAGCGTCTGGGGCGCATATTCTGGAAGTTCAGTGTTCGATTGCTGGGGCCGGTCTTTCTGACAATGGCGTTTTCGTGGCTTTCTCTGGTTGGCACGGCAAATGCTGGGGTGATGTTTCTTTTACCAAATTTCCTTTTCCTCATTTCCTATCATTGGGCTTCTGTTCGCTTCCCCTTTAATATTTCAGGGGACTTAGGAGCTGCGCAGTGTGGTCGGTGTCGGACAGATGGCGCAGTTGCTCGTTGGAAACTTCTCGGTCCGGCTAGATGGCAGCCTTCTTTAAGCTGACTCAGTTGGATCGAGTTCTCCCCGGTTTCACCAGAGGGAAGCTTTCTGTGTGTAGCCCGACTGTATGATCGTGTCATCAGGCTTGTAATTGATAAGGACGTTTGTGCATCTCTGTCGGCCGGCCTCCTGTGGTTCCTTCACCTCATCCGTTCCTCCTGGATGTGATAAGCACAAAAGGTCCCATTTAGGTCGAAGCGCGAGGTGTTCCCTTCGTTCCCTATTCATACTCAGGCAAACATGGTAGAGAAAGTAATAAGTTCTTTCACAATTATTTGTAGACGATATTTCATAGTAAACCATAATTTATTTGACAAAGGTATGGCATTTTGATATACACAGGGCGGATGGGAACTTATTACATTCCTTTTAATATGTACTTCATAGAGATATGTTACACACTAAAAAATATAGTAGCATTTTGTGAGAACCAGCTTCCGGACGTAAATACAACAGCATACCTGAACTGCGAGGTGGGGGTTTAGGTGCTTTATTTTTCATCCGATTCTTAATCAAACAAACATGACGAAAGGGTGGTGTAATGTTTTGACGAAATAACAAGTACAACTTAGTAGATATTGGCCTACACTAGCAGTATGAAAGTAATGCCTGCATCGCCCAATAAGCGTTTCGCAGTCACTGACAGAAAAGTACATCATGTTCGTCAGCTTTACTAACATTTGGTTCATTATTAGAGTACTACGCGTTGAAACTGAAGTTTAGTGAAAAAGAACCGAAGGTGTGTTAAGTGGATTATCACCACTTGTCTTACAGCGAAAGTGAAACCTGTTTACGCGCTAACCTACTACTGGTTTTGAAAGTGAGAGTGCCACCCCGCCCCCAGATACCGGTCCGCTGCCGCTGCAACGTTGCCAGCGTGTGCGTTTTATGTTCTCAAAAAACCTAAAATATTTCGGCAGAAGATGGTCATAGAAAAAACTGAAGGTTACAAAATGTATTCCAAATAATGAGATCTGAAACTTATTTAAATTAATGTAATAACGTTCCTTTTACCCGGTATATTGAAAGCACTTCAACATTCTTTAGACTGAACCCTTCAAGTAACTGCTTCAAAGTTTTAAACATAAGTTGTAATGGGGTTCATTAACGTAATGTGTAGCTTATTTAACACAGTGAAGCGAAGAGTAATTTTAGAGTTACTTCAGTCGTATTAAGGCAGTATTTTTAACACTTAAATGATTTCAGTCTAATTATATAATATAAACTATAACAGCAGCCCGCCGTAAAGCAATATGTGTATATAACAATATATAAAAAAGTGTATATTACAGTCATTGTATGTGTTTTATATCATTATGTACATGTTTAATAATGTTATGTGAATGTATTACGTAATTTAAGAATGTAGGAGCTGTGAGAATAATAGTTTAAAACTTGTTAACAATGAGGTAACAATGAGGTAACCTTGAAGTAATAAAAATGAATTAGAATGTTTAATAATGCTACTGGTAATTCTTGGAGCAACAATAATGTAATTTTTGAGAGAGTTTATAAATAGCCAATCAACAACCAGAAAAAAGCTGAAGTTAAATAAAAGTATTCTACTGAATAGGATTAGCCAATCAGAAACTGAAATGGGGCAAAATTTACAAATTCAGAAGTCAGTTGCTTGTAGACAGTGTTCCTAACCGAACGCGAGACGCGTCCTCGAGAAGTTTAATACGTATTCACTGTGAGACAAAAAATAGTTTACGTGTTAAAAAGTGCAAGTAATTAATAAATAATCTCACAGTTCTCTATGTCAGTGAAGTGTTATTTAAATCGTGTCGAGGATTAATAAAAGGAGTAAAGTAAGAATTACGATCTGTGAAAGTCTACACACCACTCTCTGCAATGAAATTCATGTCTCTAACAATAATACTGACGCAGCCGAGGCAAACATAAATATATAATATTTAAAGAAACAGTCAAATTACAAAGTTAATATTTTTAAACTTGGGGCGAAGGCTACCGGAACTTTGTACCATACGTGCGGTTGCAACTACTTCAAGTTCGGCTCCGCAACAATCGAACTACAATACAACTCCTAACATAACCTTCCTCAGAATCTCGAAGTAGCGCTCGAAGTTGTATCCACGTTATAGGCACACTAGTGAGAGCCAATAGCTACGTAAGTGGGGTCCACACAAAGGAATGGGCGCTAATGACCTCAGAAAGCTATGTAGACATCGACTGACCGCCACCTTTCTTTTTAGATAACTCAATAAAGCTACATTACCAGAAGGCAACAAAGGTTTCCTCATATCTTATGTATGAGTCTACTAACAGAGTTACTGCGGTGACATTATGGGGTCATGTGACCTCCTAACGCTGTTAATGTATCCCACGTGCTACTGGCTTCAAATTGGATTAATTCTTTCAGAGCAAACCAAAGCCTCCTTAAACTTCTCTGTCGTTGCCAAGTAACGAAAAGGAAAGGGTGTCCTGCAGGAGGTATAATTTCATAAGGTGGTGGTCTGCAAGTATGCTTTAGCAATCCTTTGATGTGGCAATAACCGAAATAGAATTTTGAGGAATACGACGAAGCTAAACTTTGTGCTGCCTTTTAGTATTTTATTTCCCGAGGACGGCTTTTCAGCTGGTTGGTTTATGAACATAATGCACAAATTTGATATGAAAGACTCAACACATGTGTGTGTTTGTGTGTGAAAGAAAGAGAGAGACAAAGAGAATAACTCAAAATCAAAATAACATATGAATACCAAACTTGGTACCGAGCGAAGTGGCGACGCGACTCCCATTCGGGAGGTCCCATTTTCGATTCTCGGCAACCGTTAACACTGTCCCATGGGTTTTTCGTGGTTTCCCCGGATCGGAAGGCGAATGCTGCGATTTACTTTCATCAATAGTTTTCCTTTCGTTCCACTTCCTTATCCTTTGTGTGCTTCTAGATTTCCTAGCGTATGCGGTGCCGGGCAGATGGCGCGGATGCATGCTCAATGGAAAGAGTACTGCCCGTGGACACCAGAGGGCTGCTTGATAGGTGGGTCGTTCATTGCCCTCTCTCAGCGTATCCAGCAGTGGGATGGATCTGCAGGCTTGGAAATCTTAAGAACTTCTGAGCATCTCTGTGGCCTGTAGTCTCCTGGTTTCTTCACTTCATCCTGGGGGTCGGTAGCCACAATAGCCGCAATGCACGAGGTGTTCCCTTTCGTTGAATAAGATATACCTACCAAAATTGGTATTAAGTCCAGAATCTTCAAAGGATGCAACAGGACTATTTTCAATAAACCTTAACCGTCATTTACATACAAAAATTTCCATTGCTTTTTAAATGTGGGCTCTAACAATTGTAATTACAATGCCGTATGTTTGAGCATACTGCATCAAGGAATAAAACGAAGAAAAAAAACCTGCTGCACAAAAGTTTTAACACGCATTAAAAGTGCACAATTTGTATCGAACTTTTTCGTAGCGTTAAGCGTTTGCGAAATATTTCATGTTGTTTACACTTTTCCCAATTCAAAGCGTCATTTAACCGAAATGCTTGGGAATTGTCGATTTTTACCTCCTCTACTACGTATAGTAAGTAGGGGAAGTAATGCGTTCCACCCAAATATTCAATACCGAGATTTCACCGGAAATACATGTTTTAAGGCTCCTGAATAAAAAAACAGCGTTTCTATAAAATGGTCCGTGTGTGTGTGTGTGTGTGTGTGTGTGTGTGTGTGTGTGTGTGTGTCTATGAGCAGCAAACTCAAAAACGAAAAGTCGGACAAATACCGGGTTCAGTATTTAGGTTTACTATCTTTCAAAGACACGACCCGAAGATTTTCAAGAAAATTCCTCAATCCCAGTCTAGCCTTCATATGGAACATTTTTCGAAAATGTTGGTTTCCTCAAAAACTGCTAACGATTTTGATTAAAATATCATATATTTAAGACATTTTCATGACAAATGAAATTTATATCTTGAACTTTCTGGGAATGTCTCCAAAACTCCAATGCCTCCTGGATGGCATTTGTATTAACTGGTAAACCGTAAGAGAGACAATATTCTCCTACACCAAAAATATAGTCCTCGTTAAAACACATAATTTGTCATATACGTTTTTTTTAATTTAATGTTATTATTTTATTTTTTATGTATTTATTTTGTGGAGTAAACGATTTCAGAGGTATTCCAGTATATATTCCCACTTATTTGATTTTTTTTGTATGTCCTGAACATGCAAAGAGAATGCAATGCTCTACACAGCAACCAGCTCTTAAAATATTAGACTATCGCTTCAAGCCTACCATATTCCCCTTGCATCTACAAGAAAATTAGCAATAATATTAACATCTCGATTAACATGAAGCATATGGAGAATAAGCGTTTGTAAAAATAGTTTGTACAAGAGTAGAGAAAATCATGTGAGTGTAACACATCAGATTTGCTTTTATAGCCTATTCATCATCGCAAGGAGCTTGTTACCACAAATAAACTTTTGAATGATATTTTCGCTTGTTTTAACGAAACACATGCATATTGAGAGTGACGTAATTGGGATAAAAGAATAATTTTTAGTGAATCTGTAATAAATATATAATGGATATATATATGAATTTGTCCTTCGTAGAAAGTTATGCAATTGTATCACTCAGATTTATGTTTTCCTTATGTTTGCCTAGCAGGTAGAGGAAGTATTGTATTCCACCAAGAAATGCCATGTCGAAATTCACCCAAATACATGTTTTGAAACCCCTTAATTTCAAAAGGTATTTATAGAAAGACATATTTTAAGCTTACACGTTTTGTTCCTGTGTGCTCACTATGATTAATGCACTATGATGAGTTGTAGAAAATGAGTTCTAATATGGAAATAAAGCTTGTTCATATATTTTCTTCTTCTACGTGTGGCGAATGCGTCTTCAAAGTTCGGCCGTACCTTCAGTGTACCTGTTACTTCTGTGTAATGTGGGACAAAACCATAATAATCTATTGTTACATTTAAATGCCTTTCTTTACCCATTCTTTAACATACTATATTTACAAACGCTTATTTTTCTATCTACCAGTTTCTACATACGAGTGCTCTCGGAGGAGAGCGTCACTGTTGTTGATGACGTTATGGTTAGCCATCAGATGGAGTGACGGGCAAGGCGATAGTGGAGTTTACAATTGCACAATGAATACAGTACTGCATTTGCAGATCTCAGCCTCGCTAGGCTACCCACTTGTTCTATAACTAGCCCCGCCTACTACTTGTTCCATAACTGCTTAGTTCCTCTTCCCACCGCACACACTATCGAGGCCCACTAGTAATACCTCGTGCTAATCGATATAAACATTTACAGAAATATTTTTATTACAGATTTCCTTGTAGGTAAAAGGGGAATAAAGGCACACAGTAGTAGGCTTTGAAGAAGGTGTATTGTAGTTCCACTTTTGGGGAGCCAAACTTGAAGTAGTTGCAACCACGTACGATACAAACTTACCGGTGGCCTTCGCCCCCACGTAAAAAATCAACTTTGTAATTTAATATTTATTTAAATATTATATATGTATGCCTCGGCTGCGTCAGTAGTAATTTGAAGAAATACGTATCTCTTAGCAGGGGTTGGTGCGGCTAAAGAATGAAGGCTTACACAAATTATTATTTTCACTTCATTCTTTTTTTAATCGTTCACACGATTAAATAACACTTCACTGATACATCATACTGTAGAGCTGTGAGATTATTTATTAATTGTACTTTTTAACATGTAAACTTTATTTTATTCTCACTGTAATGAAGTTTTATGTATCACACTTAACCTGTACCGTATCGAAGTACTTAGGAATGCTGTCTAGTAGTGTCTGACGTTTACCGCTTAAATTTATAAATTTCTCTACTTCAAGTCTCTGATTGGCTAATCCGACTCCAATAGAATACTTTTATTTAGCCTTTATAGTTGTAGACTGGTTATTTATAAACGGTTTTGAATATTACATTATTGTTACAAGAATTAATAGTAGCATTATTAAACTTTCCAATTCATTATTGCCTCAAGGTTACCTCATTGTTAGCAACTTTCGGCTTCTATTCTCACAGCTTCTACATTGTTAAATTACTTATTACATTCACATAACATTACTATACATGTACACAATAAATTACACATCATTACATACACATATTGCTTTTAGGCGGGCTGTTATTGAATTTGTATATAATATAATTAAACGATATCATTTAAATGTTAAAAATACTGCCTCAGCTTTACCGATAGTCAAATTATATAAGAATAGATCGTTATGTAATGTCTTTTTTAAACTCGGTTCTCTTTGTATAACTACGAGAGAAAATTAACTAATAACGATTTTGCAGTTGAATAAGCATAAAACTTTTGGCAATTCAAGCTTATAATAAGGAATATATAAGAAATGGTTAACGCCACAAAAATGTTATTTAACATAAATTGTGTGCAGAAATCATCCACATAAAGGGTAGTTTGGAGTAAAGGGGTTTTCTTGAAGATCTTCCTGTTGCATCTTTGGAAGTTACTAAGCATAACTAGCAAGTTTAGTATTTATTGCACTTTTCGTTTTTGAGTTACGCTTTTGCAGACGCACACAGGGCCTTTTTCTAAAAAAGGGGGCCTCAAAGCTTGTACTTCCGTTGAAAAAGCGGTATAGAATTTTTGGGTGGAATGCAATACCTTCTGTGCCTAATAGGCATGTGAAAGCGAAAGTAGAAATGGAATCAGGGCAGCTCCAAACGTATATTTCGGTGAAATCTCGGTATCGAATTGTGGGATGCAATACTTCCTGTGTTTAATATAGGTAAGAAGCAGAGAAGGTAAAAATTTTGTGGACTATGACCGTTGTTTTTCTCTCTCACGCACACACGCAAAGCATTTTTGGTTGGAGGAAGGATGAAGACAGTTTTTGTTACACTTTGCGAAGACGGAAATAAAGGGCATGGCCAAGGTCGGCGTTTTAATTGAAGTTCCTTCATTTCTTGGCACGTGCTAACGTCCAATAGAACAAAGTAAATTAGTAATTATATTATGCAGTTACTAAGAGCCCGTTAGCGTGAAGAAGAAGAAGAATAATAATTGTTCTTTGTTAAGTGTCGACTCCGCCCTTCACACTAATTATACTTTTGTTCATACCACCCCATGACGTCACTAACTAGATTTATCAAGTTAACGAAAGAATCCCTTTAGTTTTATTTCCGACAGTATTTGTTTGTTTGTCTTGGGTTATTTTTTTGTTTTCTGCTGTTTTGTTTTTCAGTTATCTACTACTTACCTATGGTACCAAAAATTCTATACTCAGATTTTACAGAAAATACATGCTTTGAGGTTTCCTGAATCCATAAACAAGCCCTTTTGCTTTTTCCATTGCTCTACTTAAACACACAATATCTGAATTTCACCGGAAATACATGTTTTGAGGTCTCCTGAATAAACAATTTTATGTGTTACACTCACATGACTTTCTCTACTCTTGTACAAACTATTTTTACAAACGCTTATTCTGGACATGTTTCTACAAATGCTTTTTTTTTATTTGCTTTGAAATCTCTGTATCGAATTTTTGGGTGGAATACAATACTTCCCCTAGTAGAGAAAGTAAAGATGTAGTTCTCTTTAAAGCACACAATTTATTTAAAATAAGTTTTTTTTAGGCATAAGCCATTTCTGAGGTATCCGCTATTAATTTTTCGTTCTTTCAACATTCAGATGTTTCTCGCATTACATGGAAACAGTATGGAATTTTAAGGCCAGCGCATAGCGTCCAATTAGTAAACATCTGACTATCGCTGTGTTCTTTGCATCTATAACGAAATGTGTAACGTAACTATTTACGGAAAGGTTTATTTGGATTAAAATGTAGTAGGTAGATAGAAAAATAGGCTTTAGTAAGAATAGTCTGTGTACCCACTAATAAGGATAGTGTAGAGAAAGTGAAGTGAATGTGTCATATCAGACTTTTAAAAATCTGACTATCGCTTTTGCTTACTATACAACGAAATGTATAATGAAAGTTTATCTCGATTATCAAGAAGACAGCAGAAATCTTCTATAGGAGTAGCAATTGGATATTCTAGTATATACATTTTGAGGACAGTGTGTTGTCAGTCCCTACACACCTGTACATGCTTGAAGGGGAAGTGAAATGAATGACATGATTATCTGATTCAATACCCAGATCGTTAATAATTAAGAACTCTACTAATTGGCGGTTAATTCTGTAATTATGTTGGTTAATCAGAGGTTATCTGCTATTGATTGGCTGGGCCTCTTTCCAATCAGATCAGAGATATATCCACTTGTCACATCAACCACTGTGACGTGGTCACGCGCGACATGGTGAGGGTGGTAGGGGTTGCATTAAATTAGCACATGGTGCTCTCACTACATGAACAACGTTACTGCTTCTTTTGTTGTAGGGATACGCAAACCGTGGTTCAGAGCGTATCGTGGATCACGATATTCTTCGTTTGGTTAGCATCCTTCTGCTCATTACCTTGTACCTTTACAACCAGTAGTAAATCCGTTATCTATAACGTTAGGAAACTTCCATTTATTATTATTTTCTTTATCACATAGATGAGGCAGTAGTTTTAACACTTAAATGATTTCAGTCTAATTAAAGCAATATGTGTATAAATAAAAATATAAAAAGTGTATGTAACAGTCATTATATAACAGTTATTATTGTGTACATGTTTAATAAAGTTATGTGAACGTATTACGTAATTTAATAATGTAGGAGCTGTGAGAATATAGGACAAAAGTTTCTAACAATGAGGTAACAATCAGGTAGCCTTGAGACAATAATGAATTGGAAAGCTTAATAATACTACTAGTAATTATTGGAGCAAAAATAATATAATTTTTGAGACAGTTTATAAATCGCGAATCAACAATCAGAAAAACCCGAAAGTTAAATAAAAGTATTCTATTGGATTAGGAATAGCCAATCAAAGACTTGAAATAGATGAAATTCAGGCGGTAGAAATCAGTTCAGTTGCTTGTAGACAGCGTTCCTAACTGGACGCGAGACTTGTCCTCGAGAAGTTTAATACATATTCAGTATGAGACGAAAATTCATTACAGCGAATATTATAAAGTTTACGTGATAATAAAAGTACAAGTAATTAATAAACAATCTCACAGCTCTCTATGTATCAGTGAAGTGTTATTTAATCGCGTCAAGGATTAATAAATGGAGTGAAGTAAAATTTATAATTTGTGTAAGCCTTGAAGTGTTTATTTGTTGGTAGTTGGAAGATGTTTCATTTTTATCTGCCACACGTATAAAAGACAATTTGTCGCGGTCACTTCGTGTTATCTTTTACTGAGCGCCTCTTATTGTATTTAATTTTGGGTTCACTGTCCTCCGGCTAGCTATGATTTCTCGGTCAAGCACTTATCTTTTACAGGTGTGTAAACGGAAAGGAGTTTTTATCCAAAGATAACACTGATGAAAGAATTTGTTTTACACTTTTATTGTCGTAACACATTATTCACTTTCACCTATTAATCTTGACACTCGCCAAACTGAAACTGTTATAATAACTTATTTACTGCACATTATTAATTCGCGTACTTCAACTTTTTGTGTAATTAACTTTACGACACGAGAGATTTTTCACAAATTTGCTACACGTAACCTTGCTGAACTTCATGCGATGCATACTCCATGAACGCCTTCGTTGAACTACGTGAAACTTGATTCTGACACTGAATTTATACTTCCTCGCCCCAATATGCCTAAAGATTATAACCGAGCTGCTATTGGTTAATAAAACGCGCCAACATTAGCGTCTATATTTATATCCAATGAAAATTACGAAAACATATGCTCTGGGGAAAAATGTTCCAGCAAATTCTAAGAAAAACGCGCCACTCTGACGTCATTTGCTCGTCTCTAATAATGATAAACAGCTCACCCCCTCGCTACATTATTGCTGGCTATTATTGTCAGTTTCAGTAAGGCCATATAAACCCACTCCTCGACAATAATTACAATCAACAAACATCTCAAATCAATGTCACACAACAATGCATATTCAGACTACAATCACTCTGACATTTACATAATTTGTGATACAAATTACTGCGTCAGCCTACATTCTTCAGCCGCATCACACCCTGTTAAGAGAGGCATGTATCTACAAATTAATACTGACGCAGCCGAGGCAAACATAAATATATAATATTTAAAGAAATATAAAATACAAAGTTAATTCCTAATCGTTGGGGACAAGGCCACCGGGAAGTAAAGTTGGGGCGAAGGCCACCGGAAACTTTGTACCATACGTGAGACATTCAATCAACAATCGTACTTCAAACTGGCTTTCCATACGTGAAGCAACAACCTACTTCAAAGAAACATTGCATTTCACCAAAAAATTCAATATCGAAATGTCACATGCTTTAAAGCTCTCTGAATTTAAAAAAAAATGTTTTTTTTTTCAGAAAAAATTATATTTAATTTATGTACTTGGACTATAGGACTTGAAAGTTTTACGCTGTCTTATCATTTACAAGAATTATCCGTAATCGTTTTGAGCCCCTAGGATAGTCAAATGTTTTAGATCTGGATGCTATATACTCGCCTTAAAATTCCATACTCTTTCCATGCAATCGCGAGACAACTGAAAGTCGACAGGACATTAAAGAGTGACCAAATAATGAACAATTCGAACCTTTAATAATGGATATCTCTGAAATGACTGATGGCACAAAAAAGTTATTTGAAGTATACTGGATGTTTTAAAACAGCTCTACATTTCTTGTGTAGTACCTTTTCTTCTGTTGATACAAGATTACACTAAATTTAAAGTCTATTCCCAGAAAATTCAAGATGTACATTTTATTTATCATATAAATATCTTTAATACATGTTTTTAATGTTAATCATTACAGCCATTTTTAAAAAATAAAAAATTTCGAAAAATTTTCGGTGTGAAGTGTAGTTTGGGATGGGGGGATTTTCTTGAAAATCTTCGTGTCATCCTTGAAGGATACTAAACCCAAATATCAAGCTTGTATTTATCCGACTTTACATTTTTGAGTTATGCTGTTCACAGACAGGCATACAGACGCTCACGCGGACATGTTTCCAAAAATGCTTTATTTGTATCCAAGGTGCTACAAAACATATATTTTCGAAGAAATCTCGGTGTCGAATTTTTGGAATGCAATAACTCCTTTACGTACTATTTAGTGGAAGATTAAGTAAAAATAAAAATCATGTTCCTTTAGGTATGCTTTAACCACCCTAAACAAGAGAGAAAAGGTTTGACGGGAGCAATTTCAGAAACCATTCAGCAGAACAGATTGTTTTCATAATAATAAAAGAATAAAGTTAACTCACCTCCCCCAATGGGGAATGGGGCTAGAAAATGTTGGACGAGGAGTAATTTGCGTATATTCAGTACGAATGGAAAGTTTACTCCAATGAAAATGATGTGACCAATTTAAAAGAAGTGAATGCCAGCAATATTGTAATTGCTTTGGTTGGTTTAAGTGTAAATAAACAAACATATGAAAAATTTATGTTTTACAAACGCCGTCAAAGCCCAAAACCACCAAGAGTATTTCTGCTAATGTACAGGTAAATGTTAGATATAATGTGAGTATAGTTTCACATATTCGCAGGCTAGAAGCGATCGAGATAATACCAAAATTTGCTTCTCCACTCTTCCCTTTTTAAATCATGGACAGAAACGGTTGACATAGTAAACCCTAGCCATTGTCGACTTTAATTTTTGTGAGTATCTTGTTACTCTATTATGGGCCGGGTTGCCCCTGCAGCTGCCGTTGTGCCCACAAAAGCCAACAGCCTGAGTCACTTCCTCTTTTCAGAAAAGCCATTCAACTCTCGGCAAGACCGACTCCGATGGCTCACTCCCACCCTTCTCTGAAAATCGTAATTGGTGTTAAATTGTCCGGTAAATCCGCGGTGCTCGGGTTTACCCTCCCCTACACCCACTTCCCGGGGGTGGGGATGTTGTGTGGTTTTGAGCCTCTGCTCTGCTTGTTTCGATAACAGGTTTATGCGCCGGCTCCAAGAAAACGGCGGAGAAAAAAAAGGTTCTGGCCCCCTTTTTCGCACAACTTGAAGAAAAACTGGCTGACGCAGCGTAACTGGTCTTTGTGAAATCCTGACTAATCATTAATCAACGTTTAAAGCAGCTCTATGGCCTTTTGTGTGTTCCTGCAGCTGCAGAAAAAATACTGGGCAAATATCGTGATTCATGTTTAACCTAGCGAGAGTGCAAGACTCGCTACAGAATTGGCAATGAAAATAATGTTATAAATATTTCTCATCTTGTGGAAGGAAAACATTAATTTAATTCATAACTTAAAGCGATAATAAATGCCAAACATTCCACAAAAGTGACAGTTTTAGTGGTTGTGCATTTTTGTTAATTGGAATTATCTCTCTAATATGATCAAATTTTATCAATGTATGTCTGTGATGTCAAAAACTACTCAACCGATTTCGTAATTCGTTCACCATTGCAAAATCCCATGATTTCTGACGTATATAGGCTATAAAATACCCTTTAAATTCATTTGGTAAATTACTAAAAGATTAAAAAGGATTTAACAAGCACTACTTGCATTGGAGTTATATCACAGGAGGGCGGTTTGATAAGTCAGTTACTTTTTAAACAAAATAACAATTTTTTCCTAAAAATCAATTTTATTTCTCAACATAGTCTTCTTTCAATTCATTACACGCTGTCCAACGTTTCTCCAATTTTTTAACCCTTCCAAAAAATATATTTCTTTCGAAGTCTGCAAAATATAAGTTTCTTTCTGCCATGATGTGTCCACTGGAAGTGAATTTCTTCCCACGTGAATATTTCAGGTTTGGAAGAGGAAGAAGTCGTTCGGAGCCAAAGCTGGAGAATATGGTGGGTGAGGTAGCACTTCGTAGTTCAATCCCGCAAATTTTGCGATGGCTGACTTGGTGCGGGTGCATTATCCTAGTGAAAGAGAACCTTTTTCTTCACCAAATGGGGTCGTTTCTTTAACAATATCTTGTGAAACTGATTCAGCATTGCGGCATAATATAAATCCTGTGATCATTTTACCCTTTTTCAGGTAGTGGATATCTATCACCCTTTGTGAATCCCAAAAAACAGCTGCCATGATTTTTCCTGGCGACAGAATGGTTTTCACTTTCTTTGGAGCAGGTTCATCGAAGGAAATCCACTGCTTTGATTTTCAGGTTGATAGTAGTGGATCGAAGTTTGATCAACCGTGATATAATGCCGCAATAAACTCATTTGGGTTGCGCCGGAACATGTTCAAACATCCCTTTGAAATGATCACAGGATTCCGCTTGTTCTCAACTGTGAGCAGTCGCGGCACTCCTCTTACTGACGCTTTCTCATACACAAAAGTTCGTGCAGAATGTTATACACCCATTCAGTCGAGATATTTACGGCCTTGGCTATCTCACGGATTTTCACTCGGCGGCTTTCCAACTAAATATCATGAACTTCGTTCACCATTTCTTCTGTTGTGACCTCAACCGGCCGGCTTTGCGCACGCATCTCTTCTGCGAACGGCCACATCGAAATTTTGTGAACCATGCCATGTGATGGAGCAGAGTCCCCATAATACTTGTTCAGCTTTCGTTCCGTTTCTTTCACCGTCCTACCACGCAAAAGTGGTGCTTTATCAGAACATGAAATTCACTTTTCTCCATTTCCTACGAAGCAACTTATTTTAGACGCTCACATCAATGTTATAAGAAACAAATAACGAGGAAGTTCTGCAATTATACCCAGAAGAGATGTAGGACGTGGGTGCAAACAAGAAACCTGTGATTAGAACGGTATCTCTCGTCAAAGTCATGGAATTATCAATCCGCCAAAGTAAAATAACCTGCTTGCGAAGAAGACTTTGACATTAGTTGAAGATGCCATGAAGTAGAAGATAGTTGTTGTAACTCCGCAGAATGTGCATGAAAAATAAGACAAATGCTACGGATATTGAATTTCAAGCAGCAGTATCGGAAGAAAACAATGTAGATATGTCTAGCATTGGTAGTGTGCAATAAGGTTACTTTATTAGTTAATTTAAGTTATTAATGTACAGAAATTGTGTTACATTGGATTTTCTATTACATTGTTAGCTTTGCATGTACAATGATGCATTTTCGAAATACATTGAAAACAAATTATGTGTGATTAGCACGTAGATAGTTATTTACCTGCGGCATCCCTCGTTTTACACGTGTCTGCGTTGACTGAATTCTTCTCTAGCATACTTTTAAGTTTCTTTATCACCCTGTCTTGAAAGTTCCAGCTTTACACCATACTAGTGTTTCTGAAACCTGTTCTGTTGCCTCAACAGCTTCTGATATTTTTAGTGTATATCACTGCAAATACATGTGTTATTGTAGTTGAAATATTGCTGAAATATTCTGTATGTACGAAAAATGTGAAAAGAAAGCTGTTGAAAGTATTTCCTTGACTGCAATATTCTAGCATTTTTCTCTCGTCAAAGACATTAATTACACTAAAAACTTTGTCGTAGCATTGAGTACGTACACTACAACCTGTAGTCATGTCCCCCACTCAGTTACAATTGATTGGGGAGCCAAGGGAATACCGGGTTCCGTCCCCCTAAATATTCTTATTCTTGAGGGTGTCTTGCAAAATATGTTTTTCGTGTTGGCTATAAAAGTATCAACATCCGGAAAACAGGCTCTAATTTCTTCCGCAACCCGGTAACGACCATATGCTAGATATGTTTTATGTGCCATAATGTTTAACATTATCATAAATGTCCCTGCCAAATACCGAAACAAACTATGCTAATTGTGTCGATAGCTTTGTTGTTTGATTCCTCTTTACTTAAAGCATATTGCCACAATTCTCCAGTGCTGCATACAAACCAGCACAGTTCGTTCGTTTGTATGCAGCGAATAAATGGAACATTCGCAACGAAACGGGGTGTAGTGAAGGGAAGGGGAGGAGTGTATCCGTCACAGTACCTGATGTCACCTATATTCCGTGCGGTAACACGATTGCTATGTTTACTTACTAAATACCCTCTGCCTATTTATTAGACTTAAACGTTAGATAATTTGTGGGAATAACCATGTGTGGCCAGTAATCTGATTTTCAGCCCTGGAGGTTTCAATCGCTCGTCGAGATGCGTCCCTGGAATTATAAAGTGCGTCGATGTGTGGCCCAAGAATACCTACATTGTGATGTACATAAATACAAACAATGTTTCCTTCCCATTTCTTTCCCAAACGTAGCACTACGTGTACTGATATGTAAAAGGTCTATTACTAATTAATATGAGTATATAGCTTGTAAAAGATATGGCTAAAGTATTGTTTTTAACCCTTATATACTCCGCAATTAAATGTTGGAACCTTCTTGGTGAAATATATTTCCATACTCTTTACGCTAACGCTGGTAAAACTTTGAAGTAAATGGTTTGTTACGTTATTTTTTACCACGCTTTAGGCGTCAATTTGAAGTAGTTTGTATTAAAGGAATTCTATTATATTTCAACTGTTGGGGAGCCGAACTTGTAGTAGTTGCAACAGCACGTATAGTAAACTGTTTCCGGTAGCCTTCGCCCCAAATGTATTTTTAGGTGGCCTTTGCCCAAGTTTAAAAAAAATTAACTTTGTAATTTGATTGTTTCCTGAAGTATTAAATATTTATGTTTGCCTCGGCTGCGTCAGTATTATTGTTAGAGACATGGAAGTCTTGGCAGGGCGTGATGCGAAAAGAATGTAGGCTTACACAGATTTTAAGTTTTAATTCACTCTTTTTTATTAATCCTTGACACAAATTAAACAGCACTTCACTGATATCGAGAGCTGTGAGATTATTTTATTTAATGCTTGCACTTCTTAACAAGTATACTATTTTCGTCTCACACGAATGCGTAATTAATTTCTCGAGGACACATCTTGCGTCTGGTTATGATCACTGTCTAGAAGCAACACGTCTGGTTATGAGCACTGTTTGGAGGCAACTGAATTGATTTCAACCGTCTAAACTTGTAAATTTCTGTACGTCAAGTCTCTGATTGGCTATTTTTACTCCAATAGAATACCTGAATTTAACTAAAGCTTTTTCTGGTTGTTGATTGGCTATTTTTATAAACTGTCACTAAAATTACATTAATGCTTCCAAGAATCACAAGTAACATTTAAACTCTCAAACTCATTATTGCCTCAAGGTTACCTCATTATTACCTCATTGTTAGCAACTTTTAACCTATTTCTCACAGCTCCTACATTATTAAATTGTGTAATGCATTCACATAACATTGTTGAACATGTTTACAATAATATAAGCATATGCAATGACTGTTACATACGTTTTACAAATTGTTACATACACATATTGCTTTAAGGCGGGCTGTTAATGAATTTACGTATTATATAATTAGACTAAAATCATTTAAGTGTTAAAAATACTATTTCAACTTAAATTAAACTCCTTTACGAACTCTAACCTGGTGATGGAGTTCTGCTGCAGTACCACCATTTTCAAACTTAAGAATTTTTTTTCTTTAGGCAGGTTTGGTAGTAGTGAACGCTGTGTATGTCGGATGTTTCTTTTCACTAATTACAAATCGTATCTGTATCACATATCTCTTATTCCCTCTGGACTACTCTACTAGGCTTCTCATGTAATATTTCGGATGCTTTCCTCTTAAGAGTGTTACTAAGTTTCTGTTTATTTAGCAAACTTTTCGAGTCTTTTTCACGATTATGCTCCAAAATGTTTTCCTTTGTTTGATTTGAGGTGATTAATTTAAAATAGGACTTACATACCTTCCTGATTTTCTTACATGCTGGCGTGAGGACCAAAAGGTTCACAGCAAATTACTAAATTTTGATCACCCCAACACGCACATGGGGGAGCGTGGTTACAAATGGCAAAGAGGGCCGGAAACTTTGTGTCTACATTCAGAAGAAGGCGCGAGGTTTTTGACAAAATACTCAAATATCACATCACACACATTACCTGTAATTTATTGATAAAATATATGGCGAATCTACATTACACTCGGGGAAACAAAGGATGAGGATGGGGGAGATGCCTCGCAGTCGAGGACTGGCCACACGAGACCTGTTCCTTTCACCACTTTTACTGAAGTGACTTTAACGCTCAGATGACGCTACCTATATTTCCCCCCTCTCCAACCCTGTGTAGGGTTGGCGGCATACCAGACGGAAATTCAAACACACCATTCTCTCTGACGTATTCCGCGCCGAAAGAGAAGGCTCGTTCAGCCAAAAGAAATAATCAGACACTCAATAACACTGTCCACAATGCGACACAATAATGCGTCTGGTATGAAAATGCTTCCACCCCCACATCAAAAACCCGTTTTGACAATCCATTTTGAAGGTCTTGTAACCCCCTTTGACGATCAGACAATTCTCCTTTTAACCCATCATATCCAGACTCTCCATAGCATGCAGTGCACGATGATCGCTATCCAAACAGTTCTGCGAGATTGCATCACTTGATCACGTTGAAGTTTAATTTTAGGAGGAGTTGTATTGTATTTCGACTATTGGGGAGCCGAACACTTGAAGTAGTTGCAACCACGTATGATACTAAGTTTTCCGGTAGCCTTCGCCCCAAATTTACTTTCCGGTTGCCTTTGCCCCAATGTTAAAAATATTAACTTTTTGTTTTTACTGTTTCCTTAAATATAATATATTTATGTTTGCCTCGGCTGCGTCAGTATTAATTTGTAGAGACATGAATTTCTTGGCAACGAGTGGTGCGGCTAAGAATGTAGAGTTACACAGATTATAATTTTTACTTCACTCCATTTTATTAATTCTTGACACGCTTTAAATAACACCACTGATATAGAGAGCTGTGAGATTCTTTTATTAATTACTCGCACTTTTTAACACGTAAACTATTTTTGTCTCACACTGATTACGTATTAAACTTCTCGAGAACGCGTATCGCGTCCGGTTAGGAACACTGTCTACAAGCAACTGAACTGATTTATACCGCCTAAATTTGTAAATTTCTGTATTTAAAGTCTCTTATTGGCTATTCCTAATCAAATAGAATACTTTTATTTAACTTAAGCCTTTTTGTGGTTGTTGATTGGCTATTTATAAACTGTCTCAAAACTTATATTAATGCTGCTCCAAGAATTACCAGTAGCATTAAACATTCTAATTCTTTATTGCCTCAAGGTTACCTCATTATTAGCAACTTTTAACCTATTATTCTCACAGCTCCTACATTATTAAATTACGTAATACATTCACATAATATTATTAAACATGTACATAATAATATAAACATTAATACAGTGACTGTTACAAAATTTTATGTTATTTTATACACATATTGCTTTTTAGGCAGGCTGTTTTACATTTTATATTACATAATTTGAATGAAATCATTTTAGTGTTAAAAATACTGCCTCAACGTGCCATGTTCGGGTAGCGAAGGTTGACGTCATATTTGGGTAAGATCAGGTATCTAGCCCTGGCCGCACTTGAACGATGTAATAAAATATCCCGGCCGCTTTTGCACATGTTTATTTAATCATGCTTTCTCTCGACCGCGTCTCAGCATAATTTGAACTGCTGTGTGTTTAGTTCCACTATGATAAAGCACGCCACTAACGCAATCCAAGAGCCGCGTTGAGACTCTCAAGCAAAGGCGGGCAAGAGCCCATCGGACAAACCCTGCCGGGGTTTGGTATAGATATGCAGCATTTCCAAAACTTGAAAACTGTCGAAGAGGGGGAAAGGTTAAGAAAGTCAGATGTTCCGCGTGAAAAACACCCTTTTACGTGACTATCAAGAGACTTTTTCGTCAGTTATTAGGAATAGCCAGGGCTATATGAAATAACAATTGTAAAGTTTAAAGAAGAGGATTAACTATACATAGAAAACCTCTAGATTATTTTTACACAAATTTTATAATGAAGGGGGGAGGTTGAAGTACGTATTTTTGTTGTAGGATTTTGCACGACGCTTTGGGCATCAATTTGTAGTGGTTTGTATTGAAGGAGTTGTATTGTATTTCAACTGTTGGGGAGCCGAACTTGAAGTAGCTGCAACCGCACGTATGGTACCCGGTAGCCTTTGTCCCAATTTTTAAAAATATTAACCTTGTAATTTGACTGTTTCTTTAAATATTATATATTTATGTTTGCCTCGGCTGCGTTAGTATTATTGTTAGACACACGTTTCTCTTAGCAGGGTTGTGCTGCGACAAGAATGTAGGTTTACACAGATTATAATTTTACTTCTACATTTATTAATCCTTGACACAATTTAAATAACACTTCACTGATATAGAGAGCTGTGAGATTCTTTTTATTAATTAGTTACACTTTTTAACACGTAAACTTATTTTTGTCTCACAGGAATAAATATTATATTTCTTGAGGACACCTTTGCGTCTGGTTATTAACGCTCTCTGCAGGCAACTGCACTCTAAATTTGTAACATTTTCTCCTTTTCAGTTTCTGATTGGCTAATCCTAATCCAATAGAATACCTTCATTTTCTGGTTGTTGATTGGCTATTTCTATAAACTGTCACAAAAATTACATTATTGCTTCCAAGAATCACAAGTAACATTTAAACTCTCAAAATCATTATTGCCTCAAGGTTACCTCATTGTTACCTCTTTGTTAGCAACTTTTGACCTATTTCTCACAGCTCCTACATTATTATATTACGTAATATATTCACATAACATTATTACACATGGGTCACAAAAATTACATTATTGCTTCCAAGAATCACAAGTAACATTTAAACTCTCAAATTCATTATTGCCTCAAGGTTACCTCATTGTTACCTCTTTGTTAGCAACTTTTGACCTATTTCTCACAGCTCTTACATTATTATATTACGTAATATATTCACATAACATTATTACACATGGGTACAATAATATAAGCATATGCAACGACTGTTACATATATTTTACAAATTATTACATACACATATTGCTTCAAGGCGGGCTGTTATTGAATTTACACATTATATAATTAGAGTGAAATTATCTAAGTGTTAAAAATACTGCCTCAAGGTAAATGAAATTAATTAAATCGTCATTCGAGTTTAGAAACCTATCCATTGGTTGCTTAGTTTTAAATATACTTATAAAATTAATACTGCATCTGTCATTTTGTACTGTAAATTCTGCACCACCTGTACAATTCAGTCTAATATTTCATGTGTTAGAACTACAACAAAAACAGCTATTCGCATAAGCAAATAAATTGTAGCGGGAAATGGTTGGTCGACTCTTGCAGCGTGCTGTTGTAGTGTTATTCTTCCTCGGCTAGTGATGCTCGTCGGTAGTTGAGTACTCAATTCCTACCTAATTGCTAAGTTTCTTTAATCTCGGGTTCTAGGGGGTGAGTCAAGTTAAACAATACACTGCAAGTTTTCCCTTTATAACTGATGTTTATTTCCTTGTTCAAATAAATATGGGCGGCTAGCTTGTCCCATTTACTTTATCCCACCACTTGAATATTTATCAGGAGCCTATCTATCTTCACACGCATTCCCACCCTTATATGCACCCACGTGCATCTGTAGCACCTTGCGTCGGCGTGACTTCTGATTGCGCTGAACTGGTAATAAGTAAGAGTGCCCCCTCGGCAAAATCTGGTCTTATATAAGGCGGCTTACCCACGCTGTCCTCTACGTTTGAAAATGTAACGATGCTTCCCATTGGCCCTCAGGCCGCGTTACCCAAGCATATATGAAAATATGAGGTTTCAGAACCTTGCGCTTCAGCGCCATCATGTAGCGTCGTACCATTCTGTGCCAGGCACAGTCGTTATGAGTTCCAGGAATTCCCATTCAAGTGTTACATGCTGAATGTTTTAACATTCAGTGAGTTAAATTATTGCTATACAATTCTTATGTATATGGTTCCCCTTTCATATGTACAATGTATAATATGTATGATATATCCCCTTTCAAAATTAATACCATAAAAGTATTTTTTAAGCATTTAAATACAATATCAGTATTGCCTTAAACCAGTTCATTAGCACTATAAAATGCTTTTTAGAAGCAAGGTCTGAAACTAGAACTTCTAATACAGTGCACACGAGCTAAAGCTTTAGATTATATCGTTCTAGTGTGATAATCTCCATTGTGACCAACTTGATTTCAAGTTCAATTACATTGCAATTACCCTTTGTATTTGCACATGTTTGATAACTGACTTGGTTTGATTAGGTTTTACTTATCATTGTGTCGTTTCACATGATTAATTTCTCATGGCGCTCGCATTATCTGTCCACACCACAAATCGTCATACTTCAATTTATCACAATTTATTGTAGAGCTAACCTATGCGATATAATGTCAGCTTTCTTTGATCTAAAATACTTTTCTTTTATTTAACATACATAATGGTTAAATGGCGGGAATTATGAATTCAGAAGAAACTGAAATGGAAGTGAAATTACAGAAGCAACAGAAAGAATAAAACTAGGAGTACTTACACAAAAAATTCAGAAAGTAATTTGATATAGTATTTAATCGCTTTATTGCCTGGTGTAAGGCAAAGTAGTTTCACTGAAAATGACTGCTAGCGAATGAATGAAACATCAAAATATTTCACATCTTGCTTTTTAACGTCAGTTCTCTTGTTTTAAGAACGCGTTCTAAGCTTCATATCTGTTAGTTTCAGAAGTAATATAACATTATTGATATTTTTTTTACAAATTCGAGCACTGTCTATAAACAATATATGCCACACGTGTTAAAAGTTTTGACGGCCCTCGTAGCCATGATCGCTGGAGTGTATAGCTTCGGCGCTCCACCAAGCTGAGGGTCGTGGGTTCTAGTCCCGCCATGGGCATGGGTGTTTGTGTGTGTCTGTGTGTTGTGTAATTGAGGTAATAAGCGATATGAGAATGTAGTAAAACACGGTAATAATAATAAACTGTTAAACAAAGGAACTTTATAAAAAAAAGTTGTTTTGTTTTGCTCGTAGGATTGTTACTCGCAAAATAAAATCCCATGTTTGCCCTTCGTATCATCATCTATTGCAGTAAGCCCAATTTTCTAAACAAGTTTAAACGTATTTATTCTAGTTGAATGCGTAGCTCTGGATAATCAATGAAATTCAATAATGTCAATATTGTTACATTTCCTGCATTAGTCAAACTTATATAAGTGACCAGAAGATAATTATTCCTTATATCATATTCATGGTGTTAATAATGTAATATTTTATTATGCATATTATATATGATTGATAACACTTGGAATAATCTCTTGAAAATATCCAAGGCAGAATTACACACATTTGAGATATAAAACATTTGAGCAAGGAAATACAAAAGAATAGGAGGAGGTCTCATTTTTCTTCACACGTCCATTTGCCAAGCTCTCAAACGAAAATCCTGAGAATATAAATTGAATTTCACTTCATAATGAATCGTAAATGCAAACTTCTTCGTGTTCTGCCATAAACAGCCAATGTTGCAAGGCGACACTGTCGCGACGTCATAAAAGTAAGAAAAGTTACATTTTCGAAGATATAAACCTACTTTCGTATTCCATGAGATTCTTGCGGAGAAGTATTGGATTAGGGTACTGCAAACACTCTCAAAAAGGACATTATTTCTTTTTATCTAGGCTTCAAGCGTGACAAGAATGCAGAACAAGTAACGAAGTATAATAGAAAATTGCTTCAAATTTTAATTCTGATTTTTGCATATTTGTACGACTTCTTCTGCCTCCTCTCTTATAAGAGCTTATTCTTCTATCTGTTTTGTGTTAAGATAAACGCCTGCTGAAATATTTTATTACATATTTCATTTAGATACAAGAGGGATACTTTAGGTTAATGCGATAGTCAAAACTTTAAAAAGTGGGTCGCTATTTCATTACTTTGAAACTCCATAAAATTTATGATCCCGGGAAATAAATTAATAGCGACTAAGCAATTGAAAAATGTATAAAGTATTTGCAAATATAAACCAAGAACAACGAATCCTTGAAATGGCTAATGCCCCCTCCCCAAAAAAAATTGACATGAATTGTGTGCTTTAACAAAATCTACATTCTTAGTGTAACAAGTTGTGGTTTATCTGTTATGGTTAACAGTTATACAAATTTATGAAAACAAATTCATAAACTCGTTCGTAGAAAATTTAATATTTACATTTATTTTTGCAAATATTTTAACATATGATATTTTAACCAAAATCACTAAAGCCATTTTAGAGAAAATCAAAGATAAGAGAAATTGTTTCACGTAAAGGGTTTTTTGGGGTAGTGTAACCTTGAGTTATGCTATACATATATACTCGCTCGAACGTTTCACAAATATCCTTTTTAATTTCTATATGACGTGTAGCTTTGAGGGGCCCTCAATCTAAATAAGACATTTTTGGAATCATGTGTCATGTGTCTATTGAGGCAGTATTTTTAACACTTAAATGATTTATATAATATATAAATTCAATTACAGCCCGCCTTAAAGGAATATGGTATGTAACAATATATAAAAATGCATGTAGCAGTCATTGTAATAATGTTTATAGTAATATGTACATGTTTAATAATGTTATGTGAATGTATTACGTAATTTAATAATGTAATGGCTGTGAGAATAATAGGTTAAAAGTTGCTAACAATGAGGTAACAATGAGGTAGGCTTGAGGCAATAATGAACTAGAAAGTTTAAATGCTACTGGTAATTCTTGGAGCAACAATAATGTAAGTTTTGAGACAGTTTATAAAATAGCCAATCAACAACCAGAAAAATCTTTAGTCAAATGAAGGTATTCTATTGGACTAGGTTTAGCCAATCAGAAATAAAATGGAGCATACTTTACAAATTCAGAAGTCAGTTGCTTGTAGACAGCGTTACTAACCAGACGCGAGATGTGTCCTCGAGAAATTTAATACATATTTTGTGTGAGAAAAAAATAGTTTACGTGTTAAAAAGTGCAAGTAATTAATAAAACAATCTCACAGCTCTCTCTATATCGGTGAAGTGTTATTTAAATCGTGTCAAGCATTAATAAAAGGAGTGAAGTAAAATTATAATCTGTGTAAGCCTACATTCTTCAGTCGCACCACTCCCTGCTAAGACATTCATGTCTCTAAAGAATATAAATAATGACGCAGCCGAGGCAAAAATAAATACATCGTATTTAAAGAAACAGTCAAATTACAAAGTTAATATTTTTAAACTTGGGGCAAAGGCCACCGAAAAGTACGTTTGGGGCGAAGGCTACAGGAAAAATTTTACCATACGTGCGGTTGCGACTACTTCAAGTTCGGCTCCTCAACAGTCGAAATATAACTTCTTCACTATCTGTGTGTCTGTGAACTGCATAACTCAAAAGCGAGAAGTCGGATAAGTACCAATCTTACTATTTAAGTTCAATATCTTCCAAGTATGCGACACAAAGAGTTTCAAGAAAATCCAACTCCAACAGCCCTACATGGAATATTTTTGATAATTTTGATTTTCTAAAATATGGCAATAGCGATTTTGATTAAAATACCGTACATTAAACATATTTGCATAAACAATAAAATGTATATCTCGAATTTTCTGGGAATTGCCTTTGAAGTTCTCTTTATTCGGAAGGAGTTTTATAATCCTATATAATTGGTAAACGTTAAGAGATAGACGAAAACGTACTGCACAAAAAATGTAGCGCTCCTTAAAACGCGCAATTTATTTAAAATATTTTTGTGACGTATGCCATTTGTGAGATATCCGTTATAAGTGGTTCTAATTGTTCATTTCTTGGTCATTCCTTAAAGTCAACATTCATTTGTTTCTCGCGATGTCATGGAAACAATATGGAATTTTAAGGCCAGCATATAGCGTCCAGTTCTTAAACATTTGGCTCTCGCTATTCTCCTTGAATCTATAGCGAAATCTGTAATGTAGCTATTTCTGCAAAGGTTTACTTGGATTAAAACGTAGTAGATACAAAATAAGCTTCAGTGAGAATAGCATAGTCGCTAATAAACGATAGAGGGTAGAGAAAGTCATGTGCATGTATCGCATCAGATTTTTATTGAAGGACCTCAAACTGCGTTGTTTCCAGTGAAATCTGGATATTGAAAGTTTGGGTGGCATACAATATCTTCTGTACATACTAAATGCAAGCAGTAGAGAAAGTGAAAATATATGTTGCACTCACATGACTTTTGCTACTCTTGCATACTTTATTTTTACAAATGCTTATTCTCCACCTACTTCATGTTAATCAAGATAAACGTTTACAGAAACTATCTTATTGCTAATTTACTTATAGGTGCAAGGAGAATATGGTAGGCTTTAAGCGATAATCAAATCTCTTAATAGCTGGTTGCTATGTTGAGCATTCCATTTTATTTGCATGTCCAGGACATAAAAATAAGAATAACGAACTCCCATTTGAGCAAGAGTATAAACATTCTAAAATTCAAACAAATAACAAGGAATATCTCGGAAATGGTTTATTCCACAAATATGTGTGCGTGTGTGAGATATAAATTATGTTTTTAACGAGATCTACACTTTTTGGGTAGTAAAATCTTGTCTATTTCTTACGGTTTACCAGTTATGCAATAGCCATTCTTAATGAAGAGGACTTTTGGGGACATTCCGAAAAATTGAAGAAGTGCATTTCATTTGCCATGAAAATATCTTAAATATACGATATTTTAATGAAATCGTTAGAGCCACTTTTAAGAAAATAGATTTTTTTAAAAAATGTTACATGTAAAGGGTAGTCTGCTATAGGGAAATTTACTTCAAAATCTTTGTGTCGCATCTTTGAATGGTACTGAACCTAGTAGCAAGTTTTATATTTATCAGTTATGCTGTTCTCAGACACACTTTTCTACAAAGCCTTTTTTTACATTCAGGAGTGCCTCAAAACATGTATTTTCGGTGAAATCTCGATATAGATTTTTTGGGTAGAATGTAATACTTCCTCTACTTACTATACATAGTGGAAAAAGTAAAAATGTGTTATTAAAACCTCGCAGTGCATTGGAGAAGTTTCAAATAACTAATAAATGTAAGGTTTTAAACAACGTTTATAATGGAAACTATTTCGACAACTGCAAAATTACAATTATGCAATATAAAAAGTAAAATACCATTCTCGCTAATGTGCACCTCTATAACCCTTCGAGATTATGAAGGTGTGGTGGAACGATGGGTCCAGTGTCAGCCAACTGAACACGGTGACGTCAGTAGGCAAGTCTCCTCTTGATCCTGGCTCTCAGCTAGGAGCCCAGGAGAAGTGTAGGGTACGTGTGGTAAGGCTAAGGTGATACTATTAATAATGAAGCACTGGCACTCCTTGCTTATAAATCCCCGAAACAGTGTTAGGTCACACGACTGTGTTACACCTAACGTTACAGCCTTGTGTGGGCATAAGTTGCAAAGGTAAAATCAGGTAGAAAAGTTTAATGCCACAATCGTGACATTAACTACGGCTTACATTACCGCTGTTGTAACCAACTGAGCTACCAGGGCAACATCTTCAACTTCATATTTTTTCCCAGTAAACCACAGAGCGGCCTTAAATTCATTTTAGACATACAAGTCACGTGGTATCTGAGCTGTCATTGAATTCTTTAGTCTGATTCTACGTTCCAGCTTAATCTTTGTTGCATAAATCATTAATATTATAATATAAATTCTTCTGGACCAAAATCATTAGTGTAATTGACAAATACATCGAGATAATATCCTCTTGGCGGCAACAACTTAGATTTCGTTTCCATGTCTACCTCAGAAGAGCCTTAAATATACCAAATATTGTGACCAATACAAGGTCGAGTCGCTAATCATGTTACATTGGGCTAGTCATCGCTACTTGTTTGCACCAATCAGAGTAGAATCATTAAGAGGGGTTATTTCTGACGTCTCCTTCGTTACATCAAGAGTATAACATCGCTAATTGTTTCTTGAATTTTTTTTCAAACAGGTAATGCATATGATAAGGGCTAGTGTTGCTTAGAGAAATATCGAACATTAAGGAAGAAAAAACAGTAATGCCACCTAGGAGAATGACTGCTTTTTCTGATGTATTCACGTGGCAACACTAAGAGACTTGAATTGTATAGAAGTCAGGACAGCATTTTTTAGCAGTACTGTACACGTGTGCTGTTTTCACAGGCAGCCTGGCCCTTCAAGTCCACCTGCTGAATGCTACCGCAGCCACTTCACACATTCCCAAGGGCTCAGTGGTCCTCTCGGCGAGTAACATTCTCACGGTTTTTCTTCATAAGCATGTTATATTGTTCATTTCTAAGTCCACCACAACATAAATTATTATAAAATTACATTCTTGTCTTCTAATAAACATATCAAAATTTGTAATTCACTTTTGGGCGCAGGAAAACAGAGTGAAACATTTAAGTTGAGATTGTACAATATCTCCAAAACTAAGCGTTGTAGAAAGAAATGACTTTAATAAGTTGCTTGATATGTCGCGGTTACTTTCGTGTTATCTTATTTCTGAGCGCCTGATATGGATTTACTATTTTGAATTTTGCGTTCTTTGTCCTCCGGCTAGCTATTATTACTCAGTCGAGCAAATCTCTTGAGCAGGGTGTGTAAACGGAAAGGAGTTGTTACTGATAGATAACACTGATAAAAGAATTTGATTTTACCCTTTTATTGCCGTCACACTTCATTAATTTCATATATATTACTCTTGATACACGCCCGACTGAAACCGTTATATTTTCGAATGTAACTATAATCACTTATTTGCCGCACATTATTAATTCGCGTATTTCACATTTTTGTAACTACTTTACGACGCGAGAGATTCTGTAGAATTGCGCGACGTGTAACCCGTGGATGGTTCTTTTGAACTGTGCGACGTGTAACGCGTGAATGATTCCCTTAAACTGGGCGACGTGTAACGCGTGAATGATTCTGTGGAACTGCGCGACGTGTAACTTGTGAATGATTCTGTGGAACCGCGCGACGTGTAACCAGTGAATGATTCTCTTAAACTGGGCGACGTGTAACGCGTGAATGATTCTCTCAAACTGTGCGATACTTGTCTCTGGCTTCATAATTTATACTCCCTCACCCCGATATGCCTAAACATTATAACAGAGCTGCTATTGGTTAATAAAGCGCGCCAACATTAGCGTCTATTTTTATATCCAATCAAAATTACGAACACACATGCTCTAGGGAAGATATTCCCTCCATTTCTACAGAAAAGCGCGCTACTCTGACGTCATTTGTTTGTCTCTTATAATTGATAAACAACTCACCCCCTCGCTCATTGTTATCCGCTCCTATTGTCAGTTTCAGTGAGGCCGTGTAAACTTATTTCCTAACAATGCTTATAATTAACAAACATCTAAAATCATTGTCATACAATAATGTTAATTTATACTACAATCACTCTGGCATTCACAGTGTTGTGATATAAAATACTGCCTCAGATATCATCGGGCAAAGTAAATGCCATTAGTTGTGTTTTGTTTGGTGCACGTTGTAATGGTTATTTTAGTATCAGTGTAGGTTCCCATTTAAAAAAAAAATCATGACGCTAAAATGACCATCATAACGTCCTCCAAACAAAAAACGACTGATGACATTTACTGTCCCCTATAATACCAAGCAGCTTTTATGCAAGACATTTCTTTCTACAACGCTTAGTTTTGGGGATATTGCACAGTCTCAGCTTAAGTAGTCCAACCTGTATATTTCGTGGTGTCTAAACTAGGTAGAGTGAGGAAATAATTTGAAGCTAATTACAGAAAAGTATTGAACGCATAAAACTGATAGACAAAGCAAATACGTGAGGTGTTTCAGAAACACAGGGCAAAGGAAGAAAACGCTTAGTACTTAAAGTTTGGCATTTAAGACATTTTTTATTTTGAGTTACACTGTTTGCACTCACACAGGCCACATGGATTTTTCTAATTTTTTTCAGGGGTTCCTGAAGTCTCAAAACATAGTTACAGTGAAATCTCGTTGTCAAATTTTTGTGTGGAATACAATACTTCCCTGATTTACTATACGTAGTAGGGAGAGTAAAAAACGACAGCAATTTTCCTCTTGAGAAAATGACATATATTTGAAAATAAAACCAGACAACAAAAAATATCTCGGAAATCGCTAAGCAGACGTAATTTTTATTTGGCTTAAATTGCGTGTCTTAACGAGATTTTATCTGATAAAATCTACCTCTTACGCTTACCAGTTATGCTATAGAATTAAGAGGGCTTTAGAAGCATAAAGTTCAAGATATCATTTAATTTGTCACGAAAGTATATTAAGTATACTCCATTTTAATCAAAACCTCAGAACCATTTTTGAGAAAATAAAAGATTTCGAAAAATTCATGTATACGATAGTCTGTGGTAGGCGATTTTCTAGAAAATTGTATCATATCCTTGAAAAATGCTGAACTTAAATACAAAGTTTTCAGACATACCTTTTTCAAAAATTATTATTTTTGGGTTATGAGGGCTTCAAAACGTGTATTTCTGGGGAAATCTCGGTACTGATTGACTGAAATACAATACTTCCTCCACTTAATCTAGGTAGGCAGTACAGTAAAATAAACGATAGTGCTGTTCGTGTAAAAAAATTGAGACGCTCTTTAACTGCTGTGATCCTAAGCGTCCCATTCTATATTGGGAGTGAAAGACCGGTAATTTTGCTCAGAGGCCTCTTTATCAGGATTGAGGCTCTTTTACGTGCCAGAAATGTACGACACGGGACCACCGGCTTTATTTCCCTTCCAAACGATCGTGCAAATATAACTCATAAGATTTTTCCTTTCTCTAGAGAAGGTATTACATTGCATCCAAAAGTTCGAAACTGAGACTTTCCTGGAAATGCATGTTTTGAGCTCCTGAATTTTAAAAGGGAATTCTTAGAAAAAATATCCGTGTGTGTATGTGTGTGTCTGAACAGCACAACAGGAAACGAAAAGTCACATAAACGCCAAACCACCTTTTATATGGAACATTTTTCAAAATTTATTCAAATACCACACATTAAATATCTTTGGATAACAAATAACGTGTATATCTTGAATTTTCTAGGAATATCTTGTGAAGTCGTTAAGTGATAGACGAAAATTTGCAATATAAAAAATGTAGATCTCTTTATGATGCAGAGTTTTATTTCCAATGAGCTTTTTGTGGTATCCAAAATACCCGTTATTAATGGTTCGAATTGTTCAGTACTTAGCATTCTTTTGAAGTCCTGTCGGTTTTCAGTTATTTCTCGCGAGGTCGTGGAAACAGTGTGGAGTTTTAAGGCTAGGATATAGTATACAGTTCTAAAACATCTGACTGTCGCTGTTCCCTTTGTATCTATAACGAAATGTGTTATGTAGCTATTTCTGCATAGATTTTCTGGATTCAAGTGAAGTAGATAGGAAAATAAACTTTCGTGGGAATAATTTGTACACCCATTAACCAGCGATAGAAGTTAGAGAAAGTTATGTGATTCGATTTTTGTTGCAAATAAAGGGTTGTTTCGTTTATGGGGAATTCACTGAATTTTTCCTCTTTATATTCTTGAAACCAGGCACTTATTCGTTTTCACTTTTGCTGTTCACTCCCGAATTTCTCGATAAAATGTTATAAAAATGCCCTACATTAGGTACGCTGGGTAAAGTGATAACCGCTCCTTATCCAGCTTTAGTTAAAATTATGTATTAATTTATGAAATATGCTACGTAAGCTAGGATTGTATACGGTAGCCGTAAGACAGTGAGACTGGCTCTCTGTGTGTGTTATTGGCACAGAATTGCGGTATGGAGTCAGCGGTAGGGCTCCGTCATTTGCAACCGGTGCATCGCGTCAGCAGACACCCCTTCCCCCACGTCAGGAGCCCCCGGTGTGTACCAGATGTCGGCCGCACTCTAAGGAACTTCCTCTGCACGATGACAAGGGCCAAACAAAGGTAACTGTTTGTTTGTTACATTCCAAGTAACACTCTCGCTTTGTCGGTGTCTAGTTTCATTGCTAAGCAGGTTCTATTTGAAAACTTCTCGGAATGAAACACAAAATAACGCTACAGATTTTTTAAATTGTTCTTATCGAACAATAAGAACAAATAGGGTTACTTCATGGCCTTTACCCCGTGAAGCCGTTCTGGGTGCAATACTTTTGAAGCCGTGCCCTTTGCTTCAAATTTTCATGCTGCTATCTCGAAGTTGCATCCATTAGATGTTACCTGCTTTGTTGACTAGTTCGACGAAGTCATCTATCAGCTCGTTTTGCTTTGTCTAGTCTGGCGGCTGCTACAGTGATACAGCTATAAGATCTTTGCTTCGGGGTATGCGTGAGTATAGTGTAAACGGGTGACACTAATTTAGTTAGCTGATAAATGTTAATATTGACTAAAATACCCTGTTTGAAGAGTATCATTGACTGTTAAATAAAATTGTTTCTAGAATAATAATTATGCGAAGTATCGGTTACCGTAGGTCGCAGAGATGTTACTCGGAAAGATCCCGCGCAACAGCCGCTAAATCTTTCTACTCGAGCGCGTTCCTAAGCTCTACACAACTTAGAATGAAACTAAATACACACGAGTAATCACAAGAGGCGTCGAACGAATAAGTCACATGATTAAGTGAAAGGTAAGTCTGATTTAGAATACATGCCTTTTTCTTAACTTAAGCTCTACGTAACTATTGCAACCCCTAACAATATTCTACTCACGCGGTCTAATCTTAAAACACTACGTATGTGTATCTGATACTGTTTCCACGCAGCACATCCTCGAGTTTAAGAATTTTTTTCCCTCTGTAATTTACAGAATTCCTGCCTACGTGACTTTGCAAACGAATTGAACTAAACCCTAACTGCATTCTAGGAATCTTTGTGCTAACACGTTCGCTACTCGGTGTTACTGAATGTATTTCCTTTCCAATGACCTCTTTCTCCATATAAACCTTTCAGCTCAGGGTTATTACATTGTACCTTGATTTAATATACGAAATTATTTCTCTATGTTACTATCATTACATCCCTAAATCACTTATATCTTCCTGCTAATGATTACGTTATCACCCTCCACCGAACTCCCATTTCTCCAGGTATGCAAAATACGCCTCAACTGACTATTTAAGTTCTTCAGCATTTCTACTGAGGTACTTTCTCAGTTTAGTGAACAGATGTAAGTCTGATGTGGCTAAGTTAGGGTAATAAGGTGGATGTGGCAGCAAATTGTAGGGGTAACACCTACATCACATTGAATAAAATCAAATTATATATCATGCGTTCTTTTTATAGCCGCGCCAATATCGCGTATATGCATAGCACTTCAGTGATCTCGGTATATTCCACCAGTAGAGCTGTCAAGGACATGCATTTTGCTCGTTCGTTTCATATGGTTTATGAAGAGACTAGCTCGTTTGTTCCAGCCCAACTCGTTCGAATACACCGAACTATGGTCGAGCTTCTGGTTCGCATGCCCTCTCGTGGAAAATTGGCATTTACTCTTTCGAGTATATTATGATACACAAATTCCATTTTCATGCTATGTTTTATCACTGCACTTAAGTAAAATATGTATGAAAATATGTTCCAAAATAAATATCACAAGCGATTCATATACAATTTCATTCAGGATTTCTGTGAGAGGAAAAACAACTCGATCATCCGTATAAACGTTTAGAAAACATTACAAATTTTATATTATAATGCAACAACTGAAATAATAATTATTCTTTAAAGTTTCCAAGAACACTCTCATCCTATTATTTTCACTAAAGCAACTTGAATACCCCAAAAACATGATAGAAGCTTTACCTGTTCTAAAGATGCCATCAGGTAAATGATCATATCTAATAATCCGCCATGCCAGATAAATCAAATATGGTTTTATAGAAGGGTGTGTGGCAGTAATGGGCAATGGGAATTATCACTCTAAGCTTAAAGAAAAAAATCCCCAACACAAATTCTAGGAAATCTGAAGTTTTGTCATGAATTAAATGCAACAATATACTTCATGAACTAAAAATTAAACTGAGTTTTATTTATGGGCGCTCTTTAACTGCTGTGGTCTATAGCAATTAAGAAAGTATTTGATTTAGTTTAAGTTTTAATTTTAGCCCCACGTATGGGAGCCAACTTGACGATATTTGTCTTTACGTTGTTTATTTATCTCTCTCCACGTATGGACGTCAATTTGAAGTAGTTTTACTGTTTTTGAAGTTTGCACCACGCTTTGGGCGTTAATTTGAAGAAGATTGTTTGTTACGTAATATGCTACTACGTATGTAAAGCCTATTTGAAGATGTATTTTTGTTGTTACGTTCCAAGTTTTAAAAAAAATCGACTATTATTTTGCTATTAAACTGCATCTTTAACTATTTATGTTTATGTTTGCCTCGGCTGCGTCAGTATTGTTTTAGAGACATGTTTCTCGTAATCAGTGCGTGGTACGACAAGAATGTAGGCTTACACAGATTTTAAGTTTCAATTCACTTCTTTTTATTAATCCTTGACACAAATTAAATATCACTACACTGATGTTAAGAGCTGTGAGATTCTTTTATTTAATACTTCCACTTTGTTAACTGGTATACTTAATTTTCGTTTCACATCCGGTCACTACCAAGGTCTGCAGGCAACTGAGCAGATTTCAACTGTATAAACTTTTAACTTTCTGTATTTCAAGTCTCTGATTGGCTAATCCTAGTCCAATAGAATACATGCATTTTACTAAAGCTTTTTCCGGCTGTTGATTGTCTATTTTTAAACTCTCACAAAATTTACATTATCGTTGCTCTAATCATGACTAGTAACATTTAAACTCTCAAACTCATTATTGCCTCAAGGCTACCTCATTCTTATCTCATTGTTAGCAACCTTAAACATTTATTCTCACAGCTCTTACATTATTAAATTACGTAATGCATTCACATAACATTATTAAATATGTTTACAATAATATAAGCATTTGCAATGACTCTTACATACATTTTAAAAATTATTACATACATATTGCTTCAAGGCGGGTTGTTATAGAAATTACAAATTATATAATTTAATTGAAATTATGCACTCGTATTTTGGGCGTGAAAGACCGGAAATTTTGCTCAGAGGCTTCTTTATCAGGCTTGAGGTTCTTTCACGCGACGTAAGTATACAACAGGGGACCACCGGATTTAATTTACTTCCGTAGGAAGCCATGCTAAGGATTTTTACGCCTGAAAAAATCCATCGCCCTCCGCCGGGTTTGAACCCATGATTTTGGGAACTAGAGGCCAGCATGGTAACCACTATGCCACGAAGGACGACACCTCGTAATCCAACGTATACAATAGCCGAATAATAAACTAATTGTAAAACAGCCAACAACGTTATTATTGTTAGTAATTCGTTGTTAAAGTATACATTGCACTTGCATTTCGTCCTTATCATTCACCTCCATTATCACAAAAACTTAAGCTACGTATCGTGTGGTCGTTCTCCTTGGTCTAGTGTACCATGCTAGTTTCCGATGTTGCGGGTTCAAACTCGGTGGGAAAGAATGGAATTTTCGGGCGTAAAAATCCTTAACATGGCTTCCTTAAGGAGGGAAGTAAAGCCGGTGGTTCTATGTCGTAGATTTACGGCACATAAAAGAACCTCAAGCCTGATAAGAAGGCATCTGAGCAAAATTTCCAGCCTTTCACGGCAAATTTAGAATTGGAGCATAGCAGTTAAAGAGCGTCCATGAATAAAACTTAATTTAATTTGAATTTTACGTATGCTGCGGTAACGATTGCGAAGTACCGTTAGTTTTCCCCTTGGGTCCGGTGACTTTGGACCTTCGAACAGGAAATGGAACATCCTGGTTCGGTATATAAACAGAATGGTTTGAGAGGGATACCGCTCGGAATCCAGTAAACCCAACCCGTCCGTATGCAGGAAGTCATTTGTGTTCGAAGGCATTAATGGTACAAAGTAATGATTAAACCTCGTTCGATGGACAGCTCTATCCACTAGTGATTAACGTTTATCAACTGTTATACTGTATTAGTTTCTGCCTACTGTTCGAGCTGTAAAGACTATCTGTTCGTCGTGCATCTCAAAAGTGAAGGTTTATTCAAGACATCCTTGTTGCATGTGAATTACATTAGAGTATTCTTATTCTTCCCTTGAAATACCGAAAAATTCACCTAGAACCAAAACTTTTTATATATGGTGCATATAAAAACCGCTTCATGTAGACATTTTTAGGAGAACTTTCCTGGTATTCCAGTTTCAGGTAGTGAAACTGTTAGATGTCTGGTTAATAAGCTTAGGACAATGGGAATTTTGAGTTAGTGTTCAGAGACGCACGGACACACAGGCACACACTGTCGTTCATCCAAAAGGTGAGTTCAGATGGCGTGAGTGTATGTGCTTTCGGTGAAATTTCCATTGCGAGTTTTTGGGTAATGTATATGCTTAAATACATGTTAGGTGAGCAAAATGAATATTGAATTTTGAGTTAAAGTTAAAGAAGTTAATACTTTGTATCATTCTGATACTAGAATTCCCTTTAAAAATAATCCATCAAATGCACAAATCTTCTAAAATGTATTTCTTAGAAGTTAACCAACTTTATAAAACAAAGTAATGAGTTTGAAATGCTGAGAGTGGCGTGAACCAAAAGTTTTGTTTAGCCAAAGTAACATTTAGCAACGCATCAGAGGATGATAAGACGTGGTCCTCTGTTATACCTCGCCTGGCTGCCTTAATTTAATCAGAGGCTCTCCAGACCAGCTGTTGCAAACCTGATGAAGATTGGTGACCGCCTCTAGTGATGGAATAATAAAGCAAAGGAGAGCAAGGGAAATAAAGGAACGCAAATGAGTGCCGAAGGGAGGAATCAAGATTTCAGGCTTGTTGCAAGTAAATGAATCTCAATTTGCAGCATTTGACAAATCCGAGCTTTTTGTGGCTTTTTCCCAAACTGCCAATTTCATTCAATCGGAAAAAGAAGAATATATTTAAGCTTTTTCCGACAAATGGTATTTTATATCGTAATTTGGTATCATAATCTTAACATGTTCTTAAAATGAGAATGGAATGAAGCAGGAGGGGAAAAGCTGTTACATTCTAATGACCACTCTGTCCACTATTGTTTATCTGTTCTTATGAATGCTTAACTATGTATCTACTTCACATTATCCGAGACAAACGAATTTCATTTTAAGTAAAAGATTAATACAAGAAATAGATTGATAGTCAAATAATCAAAACCGGGTTGTTATACGCTAACTTTGAAATGTAATTTCTTTCCATGTTATCACGATAAATAACCGAATGTGATAGCACTTCCAAAAATGACAAAAGTACTCAAAAATACAAACCAATAATACGGCTATATTGGAAGAGACTGTCACAAAAGTGTTTAAAATAAATTTTCTTTTAAATATATATATGTATTATATTGTAAGATTTCACTATCTCTTATTGCTAACAGGTATAAAAGTTATACGAAATTCCTTCCGCCAGAAGTGTACTTTTCACTCTTTTCTCGAAAAATTCAAGATCTTAAATATATAATATTTTAATCAAAATTGTTGGAGACATTTTTTAAAGAATCAAAAATAACGAAAAAAGTGTAAAGTGTAGCAACACTGAATTCATGTTGTATGATTTTGTAGAATGGATAAACCATAAGAGATAGATGCACGAAAATGTGGATAACATTAAAACACACAATTTATGTAAAATGATAGGAGGCATTAACCATTTCCAACACATTCATTGCTCTTGGTGTTAATTTTTCAATTCTTAAAAATTTTTTGATGTGCTAGCTCAATAATCTCTGGTTTCCCGCAATGTCGTGTAAATATTTTGGTATTTTAAAGCCAAAATATAGCGATCCGCTTTATAAAAACTTCAATTTCACTTCTTTCTTGTGCCTACAAACAAGTTTGTAATAAAAGCATTTCTGCAAACGTTTATCTCGATTAACATGAAATATTTTTTAAGAATACTTTTTAGAAGATATATAAAATAAAGTGCTGTGGGTAGATAAAGTCATGTGAGTGTACACTGTACCGTTTTCGCCTCCCTCATGGTCGTGGCTCATGCAACCAGCACGTCACAATGCTTCAGGGTGCTGACGTCATTATAGCCAGAGAAAGCCAATGTCTAAGACTTCGAACAACATACTGTCAGGCGTGAGGTAAGACATCATCTCGTCACGTAATACATCAGGCACGATCGTCATTGGCTGGATTGCGACACGCCACTAATGTCAGCGCCATCGTCTTCTCCGAGGGTTCCTGGAACTCCTGGGCAGCCAGTGTAGAGGAGTCGCTTTGTCGGCAGGGACCGAGGGGACCAAATAGCCATCGTGACAGCGAGGTTCGGCATAATTCACCAAGAGTTATTTCGGCCTTTTCTAAATTATATTTAAGATCTTCTTTGGTAAGCTTTTCAAAATTCAATCTTTAAACTCTTGGTACTTTTCCAAATTCTTGTACGGAGAACTATTGACATTGCATTTCACGTAACGTTCTTGTATTCATTACTTTGTCATACATTCTTTAAATGCACACGGCAATTTCCAGCGTAGAAGGCAAGAAAATATCACATTGTATCTGAGAATATTAATTTGTTAAACAAGTGTTAAAGCAAGCTGATCTAATCATTGTAACTGAGATGTCACTTTATAATAAATTTTATCCTATGCGTTGGTGAATATTACTACTTGCTAGCTCCTAAGCAACTGTCTCCTAAGCATTTCGGGAATGTTGATCCCATTTTTAACCTTTCTAAATTTGAAGTTTACTTGGTGGTAAAGTGGCTTGCAAGTGTTGATATATAACTTCCAATATATACAATTATAAGACATTAACAAATAAATCGAAGGTAATGGCGTTCTTCAAAGGTAATATGCTGAAAGATCTAAAATGGTTCTAGAAGGTAGAATAATAGAACAGGTATCACATTTTTAGTACTTGGGATATGATATAACTTATGAAGAAAATAAAGATATAGAAAATCAAATATCAATATTCCAGGCAGTATGTGGAACTATCGGAAGAACCCTACGCCGAAAAAACCAGGAAATACACAAAGCTCAAATTATACAAAACAATGGCCGTCCCCTCATAAAATGGAATGGATAATTAAATCGTAAGATGTAAGTAAAATACAAGCAGCTGAGATGCTTCTCTTTTACGTAATGTTAAATGACGTAGATGATGTGGCTTCCACTAGTACCGGTCTGCGCTAGATACCTTGACACTATTAGAATCTAAACTTGCGACGCCTTTGCTAACCACCAACACATGCTCACTGTAAGTCTCGACATTACAAAAGCCTACGATACGGTTTGGCGTCTCCCATTATCCAGACACGCCTTAAAGTCAATGTCAAAGGAAATATGCTTGCATTTATCGCTAACGTTTTTACAAGATCGCCGGATGCATATGAGAGCCAATGGTGTTTTGTCGCAAAGTGTTGCAGTCGACAACGGTACACCACAGGGATCGGTATTGAGTGAACCCTTTTATTGGTGACTACTAATACAGGTTTACCATTCCTTCAACCTCCAGCAGCGTTATTTGCTGACGACCTGACCATTTGTTGCAAAGGGAAGAATATGACTACACAAGAACTACTACAGTCAAAAGTGGAGTTAAATCACTAGCCCTAGATTTGCTCCTGAAAAATATCGAAGTATTGTTTCATCTAGGCTAAAAAAATAGCCAAAACATTGTAATACATATTACCAACTACCAGTTCCCAGTGTAAATAACGTGAGGATTTCGGGCATGCACTTTGACATGCACCCACCATATTAGCTCCTCAAAGCTGATTGTGTTCGACTCTGTATCTTTTAAAAGGGTTGTCTGCGAAAACTTCGCGCTTACAAATTGGCCATCCTCTCCATGTTGTACCACGCTTCCGTTGTTTATAACTTCGCCAGTTTTTCTACCCTTACAATGCTTGACATGTTTAGTCCTTGACACTGAGGATTGCACTTGGTGTTTTCCATACTAGCTCTATAGAGAGTCTGAAAATTGTGCTGATGAGCTATCTCTCCAACATAAAATCTTAAGACCATCTTATGTCATCAAGAACTTTCGTCAGACCTAATTCTGAAAATACTCACTCTGGACAGTGCCCGATACAATCCTTCTCCCAAAGAATGGCTACATACATCACAGAGTGTAATTTGACAATTTATTATCTGATTCCCATTCCTTCAACATAAATTTTATACCATGGAGACTTAAAACTCCTGTTAATGAACACCACTATGACAAAAACTGTGCTAAAAGCGATACTCAAGGCTCTCTTTACACCACCTTTTTCAAAGAATTACGTAGAAATATCCGTCTATGAACTAATTTACGCCGATGGTACTGAGTGTGGTAAAAATAACGCTGCGCTACCATGTCTATAATCTGCTACACACTGTTACCATTTTCGCTTGTGAACATTTTGCTGTCCGTTTTCACCCTGGATTATATATCAGAACAACAAATACATGAACTCCTACATTATCTTTATCGATTTTCTGAGTGTTCTATTGTGTCCGCAACAACGATCCCATCGCCAAATTTTGATAGGGAAATCCGACAACTCTACAATGACTTAAAATCAGCTGGCAAACAATTCATCTTTTCATAATACCATCTCACGGTAATATACCAGGAGACGATCTTGCAGATACTGCGATAAGGAAGCTACAAAGCATCCTTGCACTTTACCAGACCTCAATGTTCCCCATGAAGACTATTTATCACACCTAAGATGCAATGTCTTCCAGCGGTGGTAGGCAGACTGGATTACTACATCCACAGTAAATTACTTAATGCCTGCCTTGTGCCTAACGTATTTACAACATTAACTCGCCGAGATCAGATACTGGTAACTCAACTATGTATTGGTAACACGGCTTTAACCCATTCCTACCTACTCACTCCTGAACCTGCTTGTACTCTCTGTAATTCAGCTCTTACCGTCCATCACGTGTCCACAGCTTGCCCGAGATACACTGCTCAGCGACTTAATTGTGGTGTTTCTGATCACCTACTTATAGCTGGCCTTGGGCGACCAACAATGCCGCAGGAAAATCATCAACTTCATCAAAATTTGCAAGATTGTTAATGATATTTAAATCATTGCTAAGTTCCTTATTGTTTACAGTTTACTGCAAGCTTTAGTGTATCATGATACAAGATTTACTTCAATGTACATGTCAGTGTTTAGTCCTGATATGAATTTAATGTTGAAGTGATCATAATAAATAAATTTAAAAAATCTGATGTCATACATTCACATGACTTTCTCCACCTTCCCTTGTTTATTAATGTATAAAGTTATTCACAATAAGCATATTTTTCTATCTACTATATTTTAATCCAAATAAGCCTGTCCAGAAATAGCTACATTACACATTTCGCTATAGATACAAAGGGAAAGCGACAGTCAAATGTTTAAGAACTGGACGGTATATTGTTATATACCGGGCTAAGGCCAAAAGGTTTTGGAGCTATATATTAAATTTAGATACCCCGGCATAAACATTGGGGGGGGGGGCATTGCTTCAGACGCAACGAGAAGACCAGGATCTCATCTGCACATTTTAGAGTAGGCGTGGGCCAATTATCACAAAATACACGAGCTTTCACATTTCACATTACCTGTGGTTTATTAAATATTTAAACTTGGTGCCTTTGCATAGTTCCAAAAGATTAAAGAACAGACATTGGAGGGAGATGTTCCACACTCACACAAAACACGCACGCTTCATACTGAGCCTTCGCCCTTAAGAGGCACACTCCAACGCACTGGCGACTGGCGACTGACTGACGCCACACTATCTAGACAAAGATAAACTAGTAACTTCCCTCCCTTTCCTCTCTCCACCCCTAGGCAGGAGGTGGGGAGATATCACGTCGGACGAAAGTTAGAATTCTCAGCAGAAATAATTATACCCAACAATGTCATCACTACAAAACAATGTGTCCGACGTGACAATGCACAACATACACACACAATATACTGGCCTTAAAATTCCATTTCGTTTCCACGCAATCGCAAAAAAGAACTGAATGTTGACAGGACTTTTAAGAGAATGACCAGAAATGAACAATTTGAACCTGTAATAACGGATATCTCAGAAACGGCATATGCCACAAAAAACTCATTTTAAGTAAATTGTGTGTTTTAAAGAGATTTACATGTTTTTGTGATGTACGTTTTCGTCTATCGCTTAACGTTTACGAGTTATACAAGGTTCTAGAAAACTTCCTCCGAATGAAGAGGACTTCATAGGCTATTTCTGGAAAATTCAAGATGTACCTTTTATTTGTCATGTAAATATCTTTACTATATGGTGTTTTAATCAAAATTGTTATAGAAATTTTTTAGAAAATAAAACATAACGACAATTTTATGTAAGGGAAGTTCTTTAATTTCTTTACGTTGCATCCTAGGAGAGATAACTTAAATATCAAAGTTACCGGTTTTTTGTTTTTTGAGCTACGGTGTGCACAGACACAGGCACAGACCTTTATTCTAAAAATGCTATTTTTGGTCCCAGGGAGACTCAAAGCTTGTATTTTCCGTTGAAACCGTGATATCGAATTATTTCTCATGATTAACGCAAGTATCGTGATGTGTGTCATGTAACTATTAGATATATCTCTTTTATTTCTAACGAAAAATACACTAAAATAATAACATGCAATATTTTTGCATAAATGCTTTCTTAATATCTGAATGAAAGCGAAACGTAGAAGAACATATTACGAGAATTGTATTTCTGATAAATGTTGGAATATTATGCTATTTTACTGAATGCAAATGTTCTTATTAACCAACAGATTCTAGGGATTTATTTAGCGTGTTGAATGAAATCCTATTTCAGGTGGAACAAAGCAGAGCTTCTGTGCGTGCGCGTGTATCACGGCGGTGCAGTGGAAGCTAAGACGCCAGATTGCCGATTATAATTCCAAGATATTCAAAACGGATTTGCGTTTCCCTTTGCTGGGATGTAATGGCATTTCCGTAAACAGAATCACGGCCGTGGTTCCTTGGTTTTGTGTTGCGGGAGGGAATTTGATGAGAACCAAACGAGGTGTGCACGAGCAACGTGTGGTGTGCGCAAATCGAATTGTGTTTTCAGCAATCCGAGGCTGCCAACTTCGCTGTCACACAAGTTGCCTAGCAACCTGGGGGCTTCCAAGTTCTCAAGTGCTATTTCTTTCGTTAATACTCTACCACATTACGATTTCCGTGCCATAGATTCATTTTCAGTGAGAGAATAATAATTAGCATTTATGCAACCAGAGGGATATGAGCATTATTACCGCTTGAATGTGTTCCGCAAAAACGAGTCGTAAGCAGAGTGTGTGATTACATGAGAGCGGTAACTATGCTCATCTCACTAATTGCATCACTATATTTACACAGCTGGTGCTAAGAGTAGAGCTTTTAATACGAGCTACTCATACTAGAAATTAAAGATTATATTATAAACAGGCAAAATATGAAGAAAATCTGCCAAAATATGGAAGTATGAAGAACAAAATCCCATAATATTATAAATCGTCTTTTTTTAAGTATCTGGAGAAGGTTCCCTATTAAAGAATAGACCTTTTAGATTTTTCTCCATAATAAAATGCACCAAATTAGCTGGAGTTTATACATTTTAATAACTTTGAAGCTCTTAAACTTAGAAACAAAGAAAAGAAAATTTCTTTGGCTTTGCTTAATAATAATTAATATATTCCAGTAAAAGCATCATTTCGCAAAAATAGAAACCTCTTAAGGATAGAGCGCATTTTATTTCATAGGTACGTCACATAGAGGAATTGCTAAATTTTCTCTACTGTTTCTGACTTCAGTATTCGTAAGCTTTCACGGCCGGAGTCCAATTATAACTAGAAGTATTTTTCGGGCTGAGAAGCCATGGTCTCCAGCTACCACGGCTTCTCAGCCCGGAAAATACTTCTAGTTATAATTTGTTTCTGACTTGTTGGTAAGCGAAGAGGGGATTTTTTTCTATATGTATTTCCTGGAAAGAGTGACTTGGACTTTACACTATACTGTTTCACAGTAAGATGATAAATGTTACGAAATATTAAACGTTTGTCATTGAATTCTACACACAGTAAAACACAAAAATCTGATATGATATATTCAGATGATTTTCTCTACCCTGTATCTTTATTAGTGACCATACAAACTATTCTTATTAAAGCTTATGTTTCTATCTACTACATTTTGATCCCAATAAACCTTTGCAGAAACAGCTACAATACGCATTTCGTTGCAGATACACACAGAAAAGCGAAAGTAAAATGTTTAAGAATTGGATGCCATATGCCGGACTTTAATTCCATACTGTTTCCATGCAATCGCAGAAACAAATGAAAATTGATGAGACTTTTATTCTTTTAAAGGTATTTAACAATTCCAACCTTTAATAACGGATATCTCGAAAACGGCTTACACCATAAGGAAATATTATTTTAAATGAATTTGTGTGTGTTTTAAAGAGATCTATATTTTTTGTGCAGCACGTTTTTGTTTATCAGTTAACTTTTTTTAACAGTTATACAGGATTATACAAAATACACTGTGAATGAAGAGAACTTCACAGGCTATTCCCCGAAAATTTAAGATAAAGTAGTTATTTTGTTGTATTGTTATTTGCCCCACGCTTTGGGAACCAATTTGAAGAAGATTGTTTGTTGCTGCTACGTATGGAAAACCAGTTTGAAGAGGATGTATTATATTTCGAATGTTGGGGAGCCGAACTTGAAGCAGTTGCAACCGCATGTATGGTAAACTGTTTCCGGTAGCTTTCGCCTCAAATGTACTTTCCGGTGGCCTTTGCCCCAAATGTTTGAAAAATATTAAGTTTGTAATTTTTTACTGTTTCTTTAAATATTATATATTTATGTTTGCCTTGGCTGCGTCAGTATTTATATTTTTTGTTAGGGACATGAATGTCTTATCAGGGAGTGGTGCGACTGAAGAATGTAGGCTTACACAGGTTATAATTTTACTTCACTCCTTTTATTAATGCTTGATAGGATTTAAATAACACTTCACTGATATAGAGAGCTGTGAGATTTTTTTATTAATTACTTGTACCTTTAAACACGTAAAACTATCTTCGTCTCACACGAATACGTATTAAATTTCTCCAGGACGCATCTCGCGTCCGGTTAGGATCACTGTCTACAAGCAACTGACTTCTGAATTTGTAAATTTTGCTCCATTTTAGTTTTTGATTGACTAATCCTTCATTTAACTAAAGCTTTTTCTGGTTGTTGATTGTCTATTTTATAAACTGTCACTAAAATTACATTATTGCTTCCAGGAATCACAAGTAGCATTACTAAACCTTCAAGTTCATTATTGCCTTCAGGTTACCTCATTGTTACCTCATTGTTAGCAACTTTTAACCTCTTATTCTCACAGTTTCTACATTATTAAATTACGTAATACATTCACATAACATTATTACACATGTATACAATAACATAACACATACAATGCCTGTAATATACACTTTTTATATCTAGTTACATACACATATTGCTTTAAGGCGGGCTGTTATTGAATTCATATATTATATAATTAGACTGAAATCATTTAAGTGTTAAAAATACTTCCTCAATGATATACATTTTATTTGTCATGTAAATATCTTTAATATATAGTACTTAACCAATATCGTTAGAGCCTCTTTTTAGAAGATCAAACATTTCGAAAAATTTTCCCTGTAAAGGGTAGTTTAGGGTGGAGGAATTTTGTTGAACGTTTTTGTATTCGTATATTCGGAAGATGTTGAAGTTAAATACCATGTTTGGTATGTATATGAATTTTCGTTTTAGAGTTATGATCTTCACAGACACAGAGACACACACATGGACACGTTTCCAAAAATGCTCTATTGGGATTCAGGGCGCCTCAAAACATTTATTTTCAGTGAAATCTCGGTATCGAATTTTTGGATGCAATGCAATGCTTCCCCTACTTACTATATGTAGTAGAGAAAGTAAAAATACTTTTTCCCTCAATGACAGTGTCATGGTTTAGCATATGACATTTCATATTTTGACTATCTAATTATAATACAATTTTTGTAACAGTCCATTTATTATTACACTTTTTCTTGCAATGGAAAACATATGTATATTAAAATGGAGGCCTTTTGTCGATTAATGTAAGGTCGGATTATTTGAATGACTCGAAAATGGATTCGGCAGAACCAGAAGACGTTTTGCAAACAACGGAGAGGATGACGTTGGAATTGTTACCAAAGAAGTCGAGAAAACCGTATGACATTTGAAGTAGATAATATCTTTACGTTGTTTGCACCACACTTTGGGCACCAATTTGAAGAAGTTATTTTTTTGTATTGTTATTTGCCCCACGTTGGGCACCAATTTGAAGTAGATAGTATCTTTGTGTTGTTTGCCCCACGTTGGGCGCCAATTTGAAGTAGTTTGTATTGAAATAGTTGTATTATATTTCAACTGTTGGGGAGCCGAACTTGAAATTGGTTGCAACCACACGTATAGTACCCGCTTTCCGGTAGCCTTCGCCCCAAATGCACTTTCCGGTGGCTTTTGCCCCAAAATGTTTAAAAATATTAACTTTGTAATTTGACTCTTTCTTTAAATATTATATTTATGTTTGCCTCGGCTGCATCAGTATTATTGTTAGAGACATGTTTCTCTTTGCAGGGTTGTGGTGCGACTGAAGAATGTAGGCTTACACGGATTATAACTTTTACTTCACTCCTTTTATTAATGCTTGACACGATTTAAATGTCACTTCACTGATATACAGTGTTGTCAGATTCTTTTGTTAATTACTTGCACGTTTTACACGTAAACTATTTTCATCTCGCGCTGAATACGTATTATACTTCTCGAGGACGTATCTCGCGTCCGATTACGAACACTGTCAACAACCAACGCGTCCAGTTATGAGCGCTACCTACAAGCAACTGACTTGGTTTCTACCGCCTAAATTTGTAAATTTCTGTATTTCTAGTCTCTGATTGGCTATTCCTAATCCAATAGAATACCTTTATTTAACTTAAGTTTTTTTCTGGTTGTTGATTGGCTACTTTATAAACTGTCTCAAAATTTACATTATTGTTGCTCCAATAATGACTAGCAGCATTATTTAGCTTTCTTACTCATTATTGCCTCTAAGTTACCTCATTGTTACCTCATTGTTAGCAACTTTTAACCTATTGTTCTCACTGTTCCTAATTGTTAAATTGCGTAATACATTCACATAACATTATTACATGTATACATTAATATAAACATATACAATGACTGTAATATACACTTTTTATATATTGTTACATACACATATTGCTTTAAGGCGGGCTGTTGTTGTATATATATATTATATATAATTAGACTGAAATCATTTAAGTGTTAAAATATGCCTCACATTGACTACAAAAGATATCTTCAACGGTGCAAGGTAGAAAACATACAAAGTAATTGTAGTGAAAACATGCTCTTTGCATGTTAGGAAGATGATTAAACCGTGTCTCAATGTAAAAGATAACCAACACATTATTAAATACTATAAACTTATAGCACACTTAAAAAGGGATTTTTCCAATGAATTCAAGTGTTCCTAATCTAAACAATGTAATCAATGATATCAATACCAAAATCAATACCTTGTGCCTCGGCTGTACAAGGAATTATTATTACAAATTGTAACAATTGCACAATCAAAAATCACAATTACATCAAAGGAATAACGATGTAAAATAAAATGTTTATTAATAAAATTATTGTTAAACTTGTTCCACTGGAACTATGAAGTACAAATAACAACGAAGGCGAAACAATACCTCACCATTGTGTACGGCTATTTCTTCACCAATTTCAGCTGGATACTTTATAAATTAATATTCAATGCTGTCTAAAAATAGTGCACGACGACACAATCGACTTTTCTTACGCAAAACTTCAGTTTTAACGCCTGTAAAATAAACAGCTATTATCTGCGAAATTTTAACAATGACTACTGTATCTGCGTTCATTATGCCATAGTTGATTCATAAATAAAAGCAATATAATTCAGTAAACAATGTGGCATTTTGATTCAATGTAAACTTTCGTTAGTAAAGTTGGTCTAGAAACAAAGAACTAATGTAACGATATTAATTTGTTTACGTAATAATAGAATAATACATATTATATAGAATCAAAAAACAAGGTTAATTCGCCTTGAATAATGAGTGATTTTAAAAAAAGTATCCCTTCAGATACTGAAATAAATCTTCGGCAGTTGTTGCATCGCTTATGCCAAACAAATAGAGGGTAAATTAGAGAGCGCTATGCGAAATGGTACAAAGAGATTGAGAGTCGAATACATAGTCGTCGCTTATGTGAAAGGAGGTGCTTAGGCAATAATTATTTCCTTCTGATAAGGAAACGCTTATTACCATTGGGTATACATAGACGG